>QAOC01005661.1:81932-111333 GCA_003255005.1 Begonia fuchsioides
AGCATCAATTGGACTCCGATTTTGAGTTTCGAGTTTGATCCTTGGAAGCTTGTTCTTTATTTGGGGACACATGAAGTCTATTGAATGGACCTTTTTGTTATGAACTTTTACATTCTATGGCACATAAACTTCTGATCATCTTGAACATCTTTTATCAACCAATAGTTTTGCATGGGATACTTATTCATCCATCAATGTGTTTGGAGTCCCTTTAGCAAATCTTAGGGAAAAAAAGCTATAAGCAGGGAGACAAAGGAGAGAACTGTCTTGGGTATTTTCGGGACTTGCTGTTTGCTGAAAGAAAATAATGATGTTTGGATTTGTAGAAGCCTTCCTAATTCCTATATTAACTAAAGACTTTAATAAATAATATAAAAATAATAATATATTACGGACCGACATGTATTACCATACATATATAACGCATACAAGGGAACCGGGGAAGGTTTCAAGCCCAAGCTGCAATCCACCTAATAATTGTTTCAATGTTAAATTATAATCCTTATTTACAACCATACATTTACTTCTGACTTGGAAATACTTTTTTTATAAGTGAGATTGACGACTTTGGCATTAAATACACGAGAGACATTTCTTCAGCAAGGAGGGTTTGACTTTGACTATTTGTTTTACACAAATAGCCATCAAACCAATTTTAAGACTATACATGTATACCTATTTATATACGCCTATAGACAGTGAATTGTTGATCCATAAAAAATGTCCAGACCTCTTCTATTCTATTTGCATGATTTGATTTTGGCGTTTATTTCGAGGGCTGCAGGGCTGTGACGCGTCTTTGTTGCTGGACGATACTCCCACCTTTACCGGCGAAAAGAACGCACTACCGAACAGAAATTCGGCGAGAGGGTTCCAAGTGATCGACGCCATTAAAGCTCAGGTAGATGCAGCATGTAACGCCACAGTTTCTTGCGCCGACATACTGGCGCTGGCAGCACGAGACGGAGTCACCCTAGTGAGTAGTTCTTCTTACGTTAGTTACGTAGGTGGATTTCTTTTTCCCATGCAGATAGTGTCCATTCTCTACGGACGTTCCAACGAAGACCATGCATGCATAAGAGTCTATCTAAAGACCCGAAATTTTAAATTTTAAATTTTAAAGAAATTTTTTCGTAAAGTTTGACTAATCAATTGTCGTATACAGAACGTAAATTTGTCGTATATGCCACGTGCGATGACTTGGTCAAACTAATTGAATTGGAATATCCGGGGCGAAATCGAGCTACGATTTTCGAATGTAACGTAAAAACTGATTTTACGAAATCAGTAGACACATAATCGTACTGAGATTTTTAGTGGAACACGAGAATCAAACGAAATCGAAAACGTTACATAAAAAAATATTATGTTTTAATAATATTATATTATTTAATATAATGTAATATTATTAATTATAATATTAATTTATATTAAATAAAAGAAAGAAGAAGATATCTTTTTTCTTCCCTCTTCCCCCCACGCAAAAACCAGAGAGAGAGAGGGAGAAAGAGTCTTCGGCGAACAACGACTGCTCGACGCGATTCAAGCGCCGAAACGTCCGCGACGACGAGAGGAGCAATCTTTGTAAAGCGGTTTCGAAGGTAAGTTCGTATTTTGTGAGAAATCGGAGAAAAACCGAAAGTTTAGGGTTTCATTATTTTTTCCGTGAAACTTCGATTTTTCGGTCGATCTTCGGCACATAACCCTTCTTCTCCCCGTTCTGAGCGTTTTGATACGAAGATTTCCGTCGCCGGCCGGTGAACGGTCGTATTGGTCAACCCAGGTCGGGTCGGACTGAACCAACCCGGGAGTTGACCGGTCAACTGCTGACGTTGACCTGGTCAACTATTGGATGAACCGGTTCGGACCGGACCGGGCTGCGGCTCCCGGGCGGCTTTAGCCCGTTTTTCAGTCATTTCGCTCTGTTTTCGTTTATCTTTTCTTGGACACTGTATATGAGATATTACTGAGGAGCGTTTCTCCTCGGGACCACGTGCCCTCCCTCCGGCGGCAATACCAATCTGGCCCCACTCGATTTCCAGACCAAAGGTTTCTTCGACAAAAAGTACACGAAAATCTAGTGGCCAGACGAGGACTGCTTCGCTCTGATCAAGAGCTCTTCAATGGCGGCTCTCAGGATGCTCTAGTCTCTGCTTATAGTAGGGGTAACGGTGGGGTTCTGTTCTTCAGAGATTTTGCTGCGGCCATGGTGAAAATGAGCAAGATCAGCCCCCTTACCACTTCTGGTGAGATCAGAATAAATTGCAGGGTGGTTAATTAACGGCTTGGGTTCGAAGCTGGCTTTCACAAAGCCTCGTTAAATATTCATGTTTTTCGTAATAAAATAAGAGAAAAATGGGCGATTTATTTTGATCGTAAGATTCCATAGACAAGCTCTTTCTATATTCTTCTTATCTTTTTCGTTTCGGAAACTGTGTTCATTTAAATGGTTTGCACCGAACTTTGCTTCGACGGTTGACCAATCGGAGGAGGAGAAGGGACACATGAAGAGGAGGTGTGAGGCGAATTCTAAATGGTTCGCACCGGAGAAACATAAGGCTTCAAGCGGTGGAGAGTCGCTAACCAGAGGATGAAGACATATTTTGGGATTGGGCCGGCTGCCCAGACTATCTTGAACTATAATTTTTTTTGGAGCCGATGACCTGAATCCAACCAATGGACTAAAGCTTCTGGAAAATTCTATCAACTATCTCATCCATCTTTGGAACAAAGATCATGATTACTAAACATGTAATCATCTGCCTTAGCTTGAAGCTGTTTATTATGGAAGCGCATCCAACTTTTTTGTAGCTACTCCAGCACTCGTTCTGTGAATAGGCTTCAAATGCATTCTGGCCTTTTCAATTTTGAGGAATTTCCCAGGATTTTGTTCATCGATGGAGAAAGAATCTCATCTCTAGAGAAATAAATATTGATTTAATCTACAAAAAAACACCTTCCATCTGAAGTTACCAGGGTCAAGAAAACTGCATTGCGGGGACCACTTGAGGAATACGCGCTCGTTGCAGGGTCGGGGTTTACAAGGCCCGAGACCGACCCTAGCTGAAGGACTGGGCCAGAATCAAGCACTTGGCTTTCCCTCTCAGGAATCAGCAGGGAGTGAGATTTTTGATCTCCATTCTCCCGAGCCCTAGCGTCAACCTCTTCCGCTTCGCCCCTCGCTTGCTCTCCTCTCGCATAGTCTCGCAGTAGTTGGCTACCTCGCGCAGCGTCTGCCCCATCTCGCTGTCTCCACCTCCCTCTCGCCCCGGCTGGCTCCCCCGCCCTCTGCGCGTAAATCTTGTTCCACAATTTGCTCAAATATGCCTTTATTTATGTATTTTCTCTTTATCTTATGTTCGAATGCTGAGATTCTGCTAAATTACTAATATATGGATATTTTTGGTCAAAAACCGAAACGACCAGGCAGGTGCAGATCAGTCATGGAGAACAAAGTAACGAGGAGAGAGCTAGATATAAAGGTTCTTGAGAAGGTTGGCCAAGTAATTTCAGATGTTCACAGTGCGAATCATGTCGACCAAGTCATTTATGCTCTTCATTCTCTCGCTATTCATCTCTTTCCCTTAGACTCCTCTCTTCTCTCAGGTTTGTCTCCATGTTTATTCTTCTTCTTATTCTTCTTCTTCTCAATGTCGTTGTATTTGTGTAACAAACATTTTTTTTCTACTTTAGGAGGGTTAAATTTTTACTTTTTTTTGTTTGTTGCTCTGCTTTTTCCCCTTTTCTTATCTTTTTGTTACTGATGTCAATGAACTTCCCAAAATTTTTAAACAGTTTCGTCTTTCATTGTTAAAGCCTAGTTTTTTGGTTTATAATCACTTCGACACCTCTTTTCCATCCTGGTACACCCCTGAATGGCACCCTCCTTGGATGGCTTAGGCTGCATGTAGATTTGTTCAAAGTTAGTAGAATGCAATCATCAAAATTTCTCATGTTGCTCTTTATGTCAAAGCATAAAACCTTTTATTCTCGTCCTTAGCAAACATTTGTTCTTTTATAGGAGGTGTCTAATATTTGTTCGGATGCATAGTTTTGGACTGCTCCAACTTTTCTTCAATTACAGAGTTTTTGTCATGTATGCTTACATGGAATTGTGTTTATCTTTCTCCATTTGCAGATTGTATTGATCCCTGCTATAGAGACCAGGTTTTGTCTTTTTTAAATTGTAGACACCGAATTCATTTATCATTCGAACTTTACTTCATTGTGGTTTCTTATAATCCTTTCTACTTTTTCTCGTGACAGATTCTTAATGCAAAGGTACCATCGGAGAAGGAGAGGAGAGGATGGTGGCATGCATTCTATGATGGAGCTGCATTCACTACTTTTTCTCGAGTATTGTTACTGGGTAAAGTTGTCATCTTTGTTTATCCATGGTGTTGTGACTATTAACAAATTAACTTCAAAACTCAACTTTAGACAATGCAAAAATGAAAAATAAATGAAAGAAATAAAGAAAGACAAATTTCCTTTTGGTCCATCAGCAATGATTTGGCATGAAACCTGAAAAATACAAATCTATGTATTGAGATATTTCTTTATGGCCGTTGGGATAAATTGCATATTCTCATAAACTTGGGGTCAATGGGGATCCTTCTTATATGCATGGCTCTTGCATTTGTTCCTCTATTCATTTGTTTCTTTTCCAGCAATTGAAGTTAACCGTAGAATTAATTATGGACTATGTACAATCTATTGTCTACTTCATATTAGAATCTATATAGTAAGAAAGTAATTTCTACTTGTAATCTCAAGTTTTTTAGGCATAAAAAAATTTGTTGACTGCTGAGATTATCATTCCTCAGAATCACTGTTGACATTCTGATTTGATGTGGTCGCAACTCAAATATGGAGAAAATGAAAATTATCTTTTCTTATAAAATATGTGTCTCCTTAGTTCGTATTTTCGCCAAAGTTTTGAATGCAATCACCTTTAAACACAATGATTCCAATCTTTGCAGATATTGCTACTAAGTGGCTAGCTTGTTTCTCATTTACAGTAAGGAAACATGTGTACGATGTTTTCCTAAATAATGGATGTGCCTCTGTAGTTGTTCAAACCTTGGTTCCTTATCTAACTCACTGTGTAAGTGGAGCGGAAGGCACTGCCATTCGCTCAAATTGTGAGAGGTAAGAATCACATTGTATGGACTTGGTTTTGAAGTTTCAACAACATCGACTGTTATTTTCATTTTTCTCTGAAGACCACATAACAATGGTAGTTGGAGTAAAAAGAAACCTACATCACCATTTCAATACATGGAATACCAATTTAAAAGTCAAATAAAAGTGTATTTTTTTTCTTATATAGGTAGAAAATGATCTTCATATTAACTATACTTCTACTGTGGTGACAGATTACTTGTCCATTTTCTGTTTGAAAATAATGGAGTGCTCCAGTTGACTAGAGAATTTACAGTTTCATGTCACTCTAAAGGATATACAGATTCATCTTTCAACACAGTTGTGTCCAGGGTAGCACAAATTGTTTCATCTATACCTGATAGAGCACAATTAAAAGCAACGACTTCACTTTCTTCTCAGTATCCTTTTTCCTACTATTAGTAATTTTTTTAGTTTTCAGCGCATTTGTAAACATGTGTTGCACCTTTGAATTGGTATTTGGATGTATTTGAAACCTATTCTTTAGAATTTCCCGATCTGATTGCTTTGGGTGCAATACAATATATGTTCTTTAATATATTGGTTTACCCTTGACAAGATATTCTATAGTTTCTTCTTTAAGCAACTTTCGATGCACCTTCTTTCTCTAGCTGAAGGAGGTGATATAAATGTGGTTGATAGTGGGGAACCCGATAAAGCTAGAGACATTGACGGTTCCTTGATATTTATCGGGGAGATGTTTTCTCGCATTTCTCGGCGTGGATTCACTGGTAATTTCGATATCCAATGTTATATTAAATATAGTTTCAAAAAGGTATTACAAAATTTTTTATCATACGAAGGCTATACTTGTCTAGTGGGATGAAGTCTCCATCCATGCCGGCAGCTCATACACATTGATTTTATAGCATCTTCACTAACGAGAAAAGTTCATTAGATTTATGTCGATCATAAGTAAAACCACGTGCAACATATGGAATTTCAAACCAGTTTAGCTTTTGTAGTCTATCACCAATGCATAGCTGATACTAAAAAAAAGATATGTCAATACTTTTTGAGTGTGATACACTTATTCTTGGTAATTAGAGTTACGGACTTGAATTATAATGTCTCGAGATCCCTTATAAAAAAGTATGAATCTCATGTTAGGACGATGCTATATATATATATGAATAATCTCACTGTTCTTGTTATATGTTGTACCATAAATTATTCTTTATCTCAAAGAACATTGAGATTAGTGTGAGGCTGTGAATTCTGGTCCAAACTACAAACTAGTCAACCATGGGCTGTATAGGCTTTGCATCGTGCAATGGAGTGCATTTGTGACTTGTTTGGATGACTTGTCTGATTAAGTTTACATAAATGTATTACTAGAATAGGATGATTTTAAGGTCATTTAAATTTCAACTGTTGCATTCTTGATCTTCTTTCTTTTTGTCATGATATTCATAATTTTCTTTCTTATAATCCTGTTTAGAAGACTTAGAATTACCAGGGTGATGCTTCTCATACATGACTTACTTTTTTCTTTTCACCAGATGTATTAGCTCATGAAATAATCCTACGTGTTATGAAGCATGTCCAAAATGTCTTGTCCTTTAATAAGGAATCATTTGATGCTTTCATATTTGAGTCAAACCCTGGTTCCCAGTTTTGGTTGAAGATGGTGGAAACAGTCAAAGACCATTACGCTGTAGAAAGAATGGCTGAGCAGCTTTTGCATCAACTAACTACGAAATGTGAGACTGATACTGAAGCATATTGGATTCTGTGGCTACTTTTTCATAGAATTTCTGCACATCAAATATCAGTAAGGTTAGTAATTTTTTTTTGGACATCCAATAAATTGGCACAAGGGCAAAAGCTCTCATAGAAGAATCTAGTTTCAGGACCATTTTTGTTGACAATAATAAGTTTACAGGTCTCGAAGAAACAAATTTGAAGATTTTTTTTTTGTAATAATAGCTATTTAATACTTTTTTTTCAGGACCATTTTTGTTGACAAATTTTTGCTCTGGAAAGTATTTCCAGTTAAATGCCTAAGATGGCTTCTTCAATTTTCTGTTCTTGAATGTCCACCCGATGCCAATTCTCTCAAAAAAGGTAGCAGTAATCGGCTTCTCCTGGATACTGTCCAGCGATTGGTTGTAGTGTGGTCTTCGAAGGATTTTGTGCAATCAACTTCCATGGAGCAGCAAGCGTGTATCCTTTCTCTGATTTTTTTCCAAATTTTCAGAATATTACTTGTTTGTGGCTACATAAATAGAAGCTTTACTTGCACTTCAATAAAGAAAAAAATGTTTTCAATTTTCACTTAGTTTTGTGATTTCCTCAAAGTGGTTCAGATATATCTGCAGCCATTGGCTTGTGCCTGGAAGTAATGACAAAAGAGGAGCTTGATCAGACTCAATCAGTGATGCAGTCAATTCTTCAAGGAGTTAGTAGTAAGCTCATGTTTTCTTCCTCTTGGTATAGTATTTTGATTGGATGTGCTCTATAATTTACCTGGTACTTTCTGTCATAACAGATAGGTTGGAAAGTCCTAATCATTGGATTCGAAAAATGGCCAGTAATGTGGCTTTAGTTTTCTCTAAAGTGATAGACCCAAAAAATCTTCTATATCTTGATGAAACCTCTATTGGAGAGATTATTGATTGGGAGCTTGGAGGTAGTATCCCTGTAGAAGGGAGGATGACCACTAAAAATGGTAGTGAAGAAAAAGAAATATCTTGTAGCTCTTCGTTACCAGAAGTTAACTATACAGGAAAAGGGGTGAGAGGCAAGAAAGAGAAGAGCAAACCGAAGAAAATTTCTGAAATAAACTTATTACATCCGGACGAGATAATTGATCCTGCCACTCTAGACACTGAATCTTCCTATGACAAAGAAGACGATGGTAACTTGAGTGAGAATTCGGATTTGACGAATGAGTCAAGTAGTTCGTCCTTGCAACCATATGACCTGTCAGACAACGACTCAGATTTGACTAGAAAATTTTCACATCTGGTTGATGTTGTTGGGGCACTTCGGAAATCTGACGATGCTGATGGGGTAAGTCCTTTACAATTCTCGCTGCTCTTGCTGAAAAGTCTTTGGGGATTATTCCACTGTTTTTGAACTTGTTATTGCATCGATTAGACCCAATTTTTGAGATATTTGTGAGATCTCTGTTTGCTAGAGGGTGGTTAACTCATTATACATTACAGGTACAGGAGGCCCTTGAGATTGCCGAAAAGCTTATCCGAGCCTCCCCAGATGAACTAAAGCATATAGCAAGAGATCTTACTAGAACTCTTGTCCAGGTTCGTTGCTCTAATCTAGCTGTCGAAGGCGAGGAAGACTCAGCTGAAGACAAGCGTCAAAGAGCATTAGTTGCCTTGCTTGTTATGACTCCAATTGAATCACTTGACACACTCAACAAGCTCCTATACTCTCCGAACGTTGATATTAGTCAAAGGATATTGATCCTTGATGTCATGACTGATGCAGCTCAGGAGCTCGCAAATACTACAACTATGAAGATAAAAAGTCCTACAAAACCGCTGATATCAACAGTATCAGAAGCTCAACCTTGGTTTTTGCCTGGTAATAAAGGTCCTCTTGGAGCTGGATCCTGGAAGGAAATCTCAGTGTCGGGAACTCTACTGAGTTGGTCAAATAGCTATGAGAGGGAACTTCCCTTGAAGCATGGTAGTAAGAGGAGAGGAAAAACCCGCAGATGGAGCGTAAGAGCATCAAATGTGCAAGATAATCAGATTGATTGGTCTCATAACAAGTTCCCACTGTATGCAGCTGCCTTCATGCTTCCTGCCATGGAGGGTTTTGACAAGAAGAGGCATGGTGTTGACTTGCTTAATAGGGATTTCATTGTACTCGGAAAACTCATATACATGCTAGGTGTTTGTATGAAATGTGCTGCCTTGCATCCGGAAGCTTCTGCAATAGCTCCTGCGCTTTTCGATATGTTACGGACAAGGTACTCAAATGAAATTTTCTAAACAAGATGTTTGCATTAGAACAGAAACAGTTCTTTTTTAATATTTTTATCTTTTCCTCAAGTGAGAAAGGCCTCTCTGACTTCTGTGATTAGAAATGCTTTGAAGTTAATATATAATATCTTGGATCTCTGATGTACAAATGCAGGGAGGTATGCCATCACAAGGAAGCATATGTGAGGCGAGCAGTTCTATTTGCAGCTTCGTGCATATTGACTTCGCTTCATTCCTCGTTTGTTGCATCTTCGTTGGTGGAAG
This sequence comes from Begonia fuchsioides, assembly GCA_003255005.1. NCBI lineage: Eukaryota > Viridiplantae > Streptophyta > Magnoliopsida > Cucurbitales > Begoniaceae > Begonia > Begonia fuchsioides. The sequence goes on from QAOC01005661.1 coordinate 91,334, forward strand.
GAAATCATGCAATAGCAGAAGGGATGGAATGGGTTCGTGCTCTGGCCATAAATGCAGCTGAATCAGACACTGATAGGGAATGCTATACTGTAAGGACCTTTTTTTTGTCTTGAAAAAGTAAAAAAGAACACATGCAAGGCTGTGTTTCCCGTTTTCAACCTTAACCAGATCAATGTTTTGTACGGTGTTGCAGATGGCCATGGCTTGCCTGCAACTTCATTCTGAGATGGCCCTTCAAGCGTCGAGAGCTCTAGAGTCTGCAGATTTAACGCCCATCCAAAGAGGTGTTGCTCTTCCTCCAAAGTTATCGATAGAAACAATCAAAATACCACTTCCTGGCCTCAAGTACTAGCTCCAAAACTGATCTTTATTACTGACATCAAATGTTACTATGTATGCACTCGCTTGGCTGCATGGAAGTAGGAATCTATTGCAAAACATGTAGATCATGTTAATGAATTGGATAGTGATTGATGTAATTAAAATGTAATTTATGTAATAAGTTATCAATAGTTTATTTAATGAATTGGATAGTGATTGATGAAATTAAAATGTAATTTATGTAATAACTGTTGTTAGCCAAGTGACGAAAGGGTAAATAAATAAAGAAAATAATTAAAACGAAAGGAATACACAAGAAAGAGCGACGATGGTACACGACATGAATCCAAACATGTCGTTTAGGTAAAATGGGGAAGTGGCCCTCCAAAATCGCCATTTTAAAGCCACCCCATTTTATTTCTCTCTTCCCAACTCCATTTTCTTGTTGCTGGCTAAACTTCATCGGCCTCTACCCCTCTCCACACTTTTCGTGTTTTTATTTTCCTGCATTTATTACGAAGAGGGATGTTGAGAATAGAAATAAGAATGAGTCCCGGAAAATAGAATTATAAATATTTGTATATAATTTTATATAAAATGTTCAAAATTCCTCAATTATATTTCAATTACACATCGAACTATGATATTGTTACATTACAATAACATGTTAGTTAAACTTTTCAATAGACGATTGACTTATAATGCTCTATTAATAATTAGTGTTATGACTGTAAAAAAAGAGACTGGTTCATTTGACTAATGTATGATGCCCTAAAATTTGTCGATACATAAAAAAAAGTTGATTTATCAAAATATCATATCTTTTAGAAATTCGAAAGAATGTTTCTCATCGCTAATACTTCAAACATTTCAATTTATACAACATTATTAGCATTAAATTTCGCCAATGCTCATCCTTAATCTCTCTTGTTCGATCATAAGTCGTGTCTCTAAATAAATACGAGTTTTATTTCAATTTATAGTCAATTATGCATAGCGAACTTGAGCCAAGAATTTGATTTTCAAGAATGTAATTGATGAGTGCTGGGAAGCAATACACAATGAGAGATCGGCGTTCATAAAAAAAATGTATATAACGCCAATGGTAGTGTTTAGAAAATTGGAAAATTTAAGGCGTTGACTTTTAAAAAAAAATTCGTTAGAAGTGTCGGTTAAAAATCTCATAAACGTTAGGGTGCAAGTAAAGTTTTTATTATATTACCCTATGTAACTATTTGTTTCTCTAATTTGTTATTTTATTAGACTTATAGTTTAATTAATTTTATGTTCTTAAGTCTATTTATTGTTTCAAAACACTAAAACTAAATCGAAACTAAAATCAAAATTGAACCGACAACTTTGGTTCAGTCCCAATTCCGGTTTCCTCCTTGAATGGTTCATTTTTAGGTTCCATATTCAGGAGCCCGGTCAATTACGTTTTCATTTTACTCGAAATGAAACCAAACTTACCACTATTCGCCATAAGCAGAGGCTGAAACACGACCTATCGACTAAAAGTGCAATACTTTAGGACTTCTATTTAGATTATTTGTTCTTGGGACATGATGTTAGTGATATGCCCTCAAATGATACTTTCGTATTAAATTAATAGAAATTAAATATGCAAAAAAGCTTATATAAATTTTAGCAATGTTGGACTAGCCAATATTCTCAATCAAAAGAAACGATAAGTGGAGAGATGAGTTAAGTTTAATGCGTCAATTATGAGAAATATAGAAATATTACTACCGATTTTGGAAAGAACTTATAAAATCGTTGAAACAATCCTAGACTTATATCAAATGATTAATGTTTCTACATCAACACGTTGAACAATGATAATCGAAAAATATCTTGAACATTAAAAGTTATTCATGAATACCTTAAAATTTATTATAATTACAACAAACATTTTGTCATCACGTTATTTCTGATTTTACGATGTCAGTCCATTTGATTAGATATTTCTTAAAATTTGTTAATTTTAAAATGACTTGCCGAGAAATAAGAAAATAATCACAAGGTGTCCTTGAAATTATAGTAAAATTCAAGACGTGCATGATGATTTTTAAAGTAAATGTATTTGTTACAATTATGGTAAATTAATATTTTAATAGTAATAATAATAAATACAAACAAGCATAATGACATGTTAGCGCGTAGGTGGCCCACAGTGGAGTTCATTAGATATATATAATTGGGCCCACAGTGGAGATGAAAAAGCTTCATTTCTTCGCCACATTCGTCTTCTTCCGAGGAACATCCCCTGTCTTCAGATTTGATTGTTTTTTCTTCAGCCACAACCCTCAGATTGAAATCCAGTAAAAGGTCTTCGATCTGCCGCCTCGCCAAGCTGTTCAAGCTACTGGTGCTGCAACTGAGGCCGATGCTCGTTGGGCCATTAGCGAAGCTCGTTGCATCAATCCCCAGCGATCGCTCAACACTTATGGCCCTCTTCAATCGTTTCGCATCTCTAATTTCTTCCGAAAGTGGAGCATCCATAGCGATGACATTTATCCAGCAGAGCATCGATTCTCCATTAACGGGAGAAAAGTAAACGGGGAAACCCCCAAATCCGAGAAGCGAAATTCGGGATCAATCACTTGATCACTGAGGAATAATCCCAAGGCATTGGCCATTTTTCGGCACTTCCCCACCTAGAAAAACTATTCAGCGAAGCTCCGAGCGTCGCTTATAAATCAAATTGGCGAAGAAACCAAGAGTTGGCCTTTCATTTTCAGTTTTGGGAAAGACAAGGAGGTGCCACAAGAGCAGCCATACAAGGCAAAAGCATTGTCTGGCAGAAATAGAACAGAATCAACCTTCGCTCCTCTGCTTCTTTGCCAATCAAGAATGGCCTCTGGGTTTGCAGAGCCGCCCTCTGCTTTTTATACCGCTGATTACTCCTCCCATATAAATGTGGACTGCAACTTTTGATCAAATTTGAATAAATTAATTTAGTATTTTATTTTAGTAAGAATATATTTAATTTCCAGTGCTTGTGACAGCTGATGCTTTTCTTGCATGGCTATATTAAAAAAACAAAATACTAGCTCAACTTCATTTTCAAACAATGAAAATGAAGCATAAACAACGTTAACAAAAATTATTAAGAGGTACATTCCCTTGATTTGGGTGTCTCGGACGAACGAGAGTAAAGAAGAGCATTCTCAACACGAAACATTACTTCGGTGACGACCTTAATTCTGCATAATGCCGTCATCCAAGCGAGCCGGCTCGCGGGCTCACTTGAATCGCTCGGTACTGTAGCGGTCAATGTTAAGTTTGGATAATCTAACGGTCTGATCCAACGGCTAGATTTTGAGGTAGTATAAAAGGAGGCGAGGATGTAAAATTTTTTTATCTCTCGAATTCTCTTAAGCTCTCACACTCTCAATCTCACTTTACCAAGCAAATTTTTTTACCTATCTTAAAATTATTGATGATCCTCTAAAGATATCTAGAGAGAAGTTTGGTGTACACATTATTATTATAGTAGAAATATCATTGTTTCGCTTATTGTTTATTTTCTAATTATTTGAATTATTTTGGTAATTAAAATATTTGTATGAATTAGAGATAAGTTTGTTGAAATTTTATACTCATTCAAATCACAAGATCGTTTAATAATTATTTATTTTAAATAATTAATTTTATCTAGAATATTTTAATTATTATTTCACAACAAAAATAAAGGTTTTAGTTTTCGGGAGAGGTTTGAATGCAAGAAATGTCAAATAAACTAGAGCAAAACATCCCAATACAGCGCATGTACGGGAGCATTATAACCACAGAGCAATCACTGGTTTTACCTAAAATATTAGGTAACATTATAGAAGAGAAGTTCTGCAATAGACACTATTTTTAAAAGTATAAAAAGTGATTGGAACACCTCAAATTAATGGGTATGGACCGATGATGCACTAATAAAAGATGACATTAATCTAATGAAACTTTAAATATGTCGCGAAGAATATTATTATTTGGCACTTTTGTTTGTACTATGGTCACATTATTCATGGCGTTGATGTAGATGCAAGGAGGATAAGGTCAATTATTGGGTTGTATGTGATGTTCATCATTTTAGACACTTAATTAAGACTGTAGTTGCTTTATTGGAGGCTTAAAGAGAATATAATCTAGGTTAAAAATGGCTTAAAGAGAAAACATATCTAGGTTAAAGTGGCTGGCCCTCGGTGTTCAAAGGAGACGGGCTGATGGGCACCTATTAATTACCCTACTTTATTTTGCATTATAATAATAATTATGAGATTTTGCATGATGGAAGAAATTTATAATTGGTGCTTTGCCCATGTCCATGAGTTAAGATAGTATTATATTTCTTAGGGTAGAATACATTTTTGGTCCCCGTAGCTAAGAGTTCTTTTGCAACCAAGGATTAAAGATGGAAGAAACGATAGGGAGACCTACAAATCTTCGAACGATATCATGTAAATTCTAGCTAATAATTTCGTGATTAATAGAGCAAGTTGAGTGATTGAGAAGATTCGAAGTTGGTAGCTCGAAAAACTAGTTTGATCATTTTGCATGAAACGACAAAATCATATAAATGATGCATCAAAACATAACGCACCAATTGGACTAATAAGTTCAACAAATTAAAAGAAGTGGAATTCACTTATAAAATAATCTAAATTATATGTCAAACAATAAATTGAATGTGTGAAATATAATAAATATTTATTTATTATACAAATTGATAGGATCATTATCTGAGACATTGACAGATAATTTAAGAGAATGCAATTTTTAGATTTAATAATCCAACATGTTAATCTCTCTTAAGTCAACTACTACCGTTCTTAGCCTGAACCTGCTGAATTAATTATCCTAATAATCGTTGTCGTTAAACACAATTAGCCTTTTAAATATCAATCAAGCCCGACAATAACTCTTTCTAGATGAAGATTTTTGAATGTTTGAGCACGCTGTTTTCATTCACAAATTAGAAGTCTCAGGTTTTAAAAAATAGAGTAGTTAGCCTGCCACCCAAGAGTGGAAACAGCAATGCAAGATGATAAGAGCACAAATTTGGGCATCTATTATTTGATGTGCATAATTGAGTGAACTATTATTTAAAGGCGCCGATCGTTTTAGGATTGGTCATCTTCATTTGGACGATCATGACATATTGTTTAGCGACATCATTGAGTCGATGGGCATCAACGATTATTTTAAGTTATGCTTTAATTTAATAACTTGTCTATTAGAAATATACTCGCATGGTCCTCCTTCCAAATACAATTATTAGTTTTTTAGGGTATTCGGCAAACGCTTACGAATTCAAACTATAAAATTGCAAAGTAGCACGGGCAACATTTTAGCATAATTTTCTTTGATTAGATTCATCCTCGAATGACCATTGCCGAAATTTTGAGCACCGATCATCTTCTACTAATATTTGGCCGATTGAACATAACTCCTAGAGTCAACTGCGTCGATTTACCTCAACTATTAATTTAAATTGTGCATTGAATTTACTAATTACTTAGTAATTGATTCATTAGAAATGAATTAACATACACGTCCTTAAATCTCTCTTTTTTCAGGTTTCTAGGCTAAAACCCGAGAAGAAGTCTGCGGATTTGCAAATGACACGTGCAACTCTTTTGCATAATTTTGTTTGATTCGATGCAAAATGGAGTAAAATTCTATTCATAAATGTCAAAAATTTTGAGCCTTGAACAGTTTCTGCTAGTCATTTGGTTGATCGCAACATATCTCTTCGAATCGATAAATGAGTTTATGTGCCTCAATGATTATTCTAAGTTATACATCAATTTGCTAACTCCTTGCTAGTTCATGCATTAGAAATGAAGTAACATACTCACTCTACAAATGCCAAATACATTGACTATATTCCTTCATCAAAGCCGCAACCATTTAGCTTGACACAAATAATTTGTAAATTATAGTTTTTTCGTCTCATTTCTTTTCACAAACTTTGTTAATCCTGGCTACCAGAAGAATTTTCCCAAAATTCTTCCATTCATCAAGTTGAAAGAATCGTGTTTCCTTGTTATCACATAATCAAAGCTTCCTTTCTTCTTTGTACATTAGGCTTGATGCTAAAGTCCAGCTAGAACATCCTTCAAAAGAAAAAGAGAGACAAAAAGACTCAATTAAAAGAAAAAAAAAAGGACACAAAGGAAAAGACCTCAAACGCCATGGATGTAGGAAAAGAGACTACTACGGGGTGTCTTCAAGAGAAAAGTGATCGAAAAATGCGCAAATGAAAGGCCATGGATAGTTAGACATCAAGAAGTGAAAATGAAACTTCTTTAGTGTTTTCAACTCCCTAATAGAGTATGCGCCACCCATATTTGACAATTTATATGCATGTGTTAGCAGTACCTCTATAAGGTCGATTGGTTATGGTTTTGTTGATTTTTGTGTTTTAATTTAACAATTTATGTGTCTGACCCATGTCCACCCCCATGCTATATCCAGGAGTTTTTTGGATGCAATACTGATTGCTCTAAATTAACTGGCTTTCCTCAAACTAAAAACCTCTTAGTTTCTAAGTATGCTATCGGTGCCTGGAAGGTTTCAGATAAAAGGCCCGAAACATTGAGCACTACACTCTCCTATGCAAATATGGTAAAAATAGCCAAAATTTGGGGCAAAGATACCAGCTATCCTAAGATCCATGTGAAGATGAAGCAATCCACGTCCTGGAATCAGAAACCCTTGATGTGAAAAAGACGTTAGGACATGTGCTAATTGGATATTTCCCAAATAGACACCTTAGGATAAAGTGCCTCAAAAAGCTTGTTGATGGCTGGAAAGTGTCAGTTAAAGTTATACCAAACACAAATTGTTGGACTACTTTCATATTCCAAACTGGCATTAACTGTGAAAGGATTTTAAGGGAGGGTCCTCACTCGTTTTTGGCAAATCACTCCTTCTCAAAGAAATGCCAAAGTGATTCACCTTTGGCGAAGATGAAATTAAGTATGTTTCGATTTGAGCAACCTTTCAAAACCTACCTCTTGAATGTTGTAGTGCGAAGATCCTAAACAAAATCTCCACCAAATTCAGGAAACCAATCATGACTGACCTTCTTACAAAGGCCTTAGGCCGATTTGGCTACGCTCGTGTCCTGATTGAAGTGGATGTCTCAAAAGAAATTGTCTGAGAAGTTAAACTTATTGACCCCAAATGAAAGCTATTTGCCAGCCAGGGACAAACGAAACTGAACCCCATAACTGTTCCCATTGCTACACGACTAGCCATAAGACAACCGGATGCAAATCCTGGGTTGTAGCCGAGAACCACTCCGACCACAAACCTTCACCCTTAGTCCCAACTCTTATCAAGAGTAAAGTTTGTGAACCCTTACCAGTTATTGAAAAAGAGAATGCTACCCTAAACCTCCAACAACATACAACCACCGACCCTTCCTTATCCGTCTGTGGAGAATGCTCCTTGGACCTTCCATCTAACCTCATACCATTCATTGGTATTGACTATCAAGATACGACGGTGGCTAAAAGTCTAGCTTCAACATATCCAGCATCACCAAGTGAGTCAGAAACAAATACTTCTTTCAAATTGGCCTCTCGAGCAAAGCTGTCACAATAAAAGCAAAAAGTCTCTAAACAGCTACAAACCGAGCCGAACAAAAAGGGAAAGACGAAACGGGGAGTTCCAACTGCACCTCCCCCGCCATGATCATAGCTTCTTGGAACATTAGGGGTTTCAATTCGCCCCTTAAGATCAGTTTGCTTGAAGCAAAGACTTTACCAGAAATTATCCTCGACTTCGTGACCAAAATATTATTTTTTTGGAAAATTTGCTACTAACTTTGATCTTCACCCTAGTAGCAGAATTGCTTTAATCTGGAATGCGGAAAAAGTTGCAGTTGAGCTGCTCGAATTGGATCTGCAAGTCATACATGCCTCCATCTATTGCGAAATCAGTGGATCAACCATACACGTATTATTCATCTATGGGCTTCATTCTGTAATAGAGAGGCAAAGCCTTTGGAAAAATCTATCAAGCTTCAGTTCCACCCATTCTTTTCCTTAGCTGATTATGAGAGACTTCAATGTTGTACTTGCCCAAGAAGATCATAAAAGTGAAACCAGAGTTTCATAAAGGGAAATGAGTGATTTCAAATTTTGTTGCTCTGCCTTGGGCTTTATGGATCTCCTCTCAGCTGGATGCTTCTTCATCTGGTTAAATGGCAAGGTAAGGTCAAAATTAGACAGAGCGCTGGTAAACAACAATTGGCTGCAAATTGGCCTCTCCCTCCGTAGCCCATTTTCTACCTCCTAGCCTCTCCGACCATACTCTGTGTATCATCTCCACCCAAGATCATGCTCCACCTGGTAAAATCCCATGGAAATTCTCCAACATGTGGACGGACCATGAGAATTTTCTAGCCATAACACTCTTTCTGAAAAACAATGGTCCACAAAAATAAACAGTTCATCCTTCGCTCAAAGCTCAAAAATCTTAAAGTTGGAATAAAGTAGCTTAATGAAAAGCACTTCTCCCATATTTCAACCAGAGCTAAGAAAGCAAAGGAGGACCTTAAACTTGCCCAATCCGCTTTCCTCTCGGGACACTCAAGTGTCGGTTCATCTGAAGCTCTCTTAGTCCTCAGAAACAAGATGATGCTCCTATACAATGCTGAAAAAACCCTCTATCAGCAAAAGACATAGAGCAAACATCTTCTTCAAAGTGACAAGCCTACAAAGTTTTTCCATTCTCTAGTTAAAAGAAATGCTAAACGAAACCAGATGGCACGACCACTACCTCCCTAGACCAGATCTCATCCGAACTTATTCGCTACTTCAAGGACCTTCTGGGTGCCCCTCATAGCGTCTCCCAGTTGGATTTAAGTGTCATAAATGTAGGGTTTATGATCTCCTCAGTAAGGCCATCTCGATTAACAAAAATTTTAACGTTCTTCAGAGTATAAAAAATGACAAAGCCCCGGGCCTTAATGAATATTCCTCAAAATTCTTCTAAGAATCTTGGAGCATCACAGGAAATGATTTTGTCAACGCAGTTCTGGAATTCTCAACACTGGTCGCTTGCTAAAACAGTAGAACCATGCATAATAGCCCTGATTCCCAAAACCAGACATGCCGCATAAGCAAAGGATTTTAGCCCTATCTCCTGTTGTAACGTTTTCCACAAGGTCGTAGCTAAGATTTTGACCAACACGTTAGCATTATCTTTGAATTCCATCATCAACCCGCCCCGATCCACCTTCATTAAAGGAATAAATATGATAGATAACATCCATCTTATGCAAGAGCTAATCAGGAAATACAACATCAAAATGATATCACCCAGATGCTTCATCAAGGTCGATCTTTGGAAAGCTTTGGATTTGGTGACATAGACCTTCTTGGAAAGTATTCTTCGAGCTCTTGGGTACCCTCCGATTTTTGTTGCCTCGATTGCAAAATATGTCTCGACCATATCTTATTTCATCTCAATTAGTGGTAGACTCCATGGGTTCTTCAAAGGAGCTAAAGGCCTTAGGCAAGGGGACCCATTATCCCCCCTACCTTTTTGTCATTTGCCTTGAATACCTCTCCCGGATTATCCGTTCAAGGCTTCCTTCTTCGGAGTTCAACTATCATCCAATGTGTGAAACCCCTCGGCATAACCCACCTGGCTTTTGCGGATGACCTCATCCTTCTATCCAGGGGGACCATGGCCCAATCCAAGCTCTTCTCTCATGTCTCAATGATTTTAGTGCGGCAATTGGACTCCAAATGAATATTTACAAGTCTTGCTTCTATTCGGCCGACATTAAAGATCAAGCCCTCTCTGAAATACTTAGCTCTACAAACCTTGAAGTTAGAAAGATGCATTTTTGTTACATTGCTATTTCCCTTGCTGCCAAGAGACTAAATCTCAATAATTACGACAGCCTCACTGAAAAGCTCAAGATTTATGTTGATTGCTGGAGTGCCACAACGCTATCCTATGCAGGAAGAGTGAAACTTATTCGATCCGTCGTGCAAGGAGTTGATTGTTTTTTGGCTATCAATCTTTAACCTTCCAGCCTTTGTCCGTCTTAAAATAACTCAGATTTGCCGATAATTCATTTGTAAAAATCTACCTCCAATGTTCATGGTCGAGCTGTCGCCTTCCCAAAGAAGAAGGAGGTCTCGGTTTCAGAGTCCTTGACTCATGGAACTATGCCCTCGTCACAAAAACTCTCTGGAATGTTCATGAAAAAAACTTATTCATGTGGGCCAGCTGGATCCAGCATTTTTATATAAAACATTAGGATTTCGGGATTAGACATTCAAATCTCGTGCCTCCCCCTGATTAAGAAACTCCTTCGAATCCGGGACACCATAAGAGACAAATCTTGTTTAAAAGAGATTGCAGCAACTAACCTTGCATTATGTAGTATAAACACCCGAAATAAAGGGATTTCAGAAATGTACAACTTCTTCAGACCCTCAGCTCCTATAAAGCCTTGGTATAGGATTTTCTAGACTCAAGGGTGTACCCTTAAACACTCTTTCATCTTATGGCTTGCTTTCCAGGATCGACTGAAAACTAAAGACAGGCTGTCCTTTTTGAAATTGATGAATCTCGTCCCGTGCTTCCCATCTTGAGTCTTTGCTTCACTTATTTTCTTCCTGCTAGTTCAATTTGTCGTTTGGAAGCACATCAAACAAAAATTCGGGTTCACTCGAAACATGTCGACCCTTGCTAACGCCCTCAAATGGCTAATAAAGTATGCAAAAAAAGAAGAACAAAAGCATATCATTAACCCTCAAAATCGTCCTCCAGGAAACTCACGCATTTTTTAGAACAAATTTGATCACCCAGATCAAGTGGTCAAACGCATAGAGCTGCACACCTACAAGCTGCTATTCTCATTCTTCCCAGCACTTCTCTCCAGATTAGAATCCAACCTTCCAACCTTAGCCTTCAACGAATTTCTCTAAGCGCTCTATTTTGGTAACTATGATATGCCATACAAAAGTTTTCTATTCTGGTTATCACCATACTTGTTTCTCTTTGCTTTGGATGTCATCTGCTTGGGATCGTATATGTCTTGTTTTGTGAACTGGATTGTTGTAACTGTGCAAACCCCAATAATATCATGTAGGTTTGAAATGTTTGTGTCCGTTTAGATGTTTCCAAACATACTTGTTTCAAAATGTATGCTGCTTTCTAGGTTAGGACCCCTAGAAAAGGGTTGTCCATGTTGCTTGCTGGACTGTATCCCATTTGTGTCTCTAGTATAGCTCTAGTTCAATATTGGGATGAGTGGCTGGATTGTAGTCTCCTCCCAGATGGCTAGTACTCTAGTTGAAACTTTGTACATTTTCTCAGTTTTAATTTAATTTACTTATAGAAAAAGGGCAAATCTCATTTTATTTATGGTAACAAGGTGTCGATGATTCAAAAAAGGAAATGTTGATTGAAGCTCCAACGTGGAAACGTTATCAAATTTTCTATTTCCAAAGATAGTGTTTTTAACTTAAAATTTATTTTCAAAGTGCAAATGAATGATTATTGTAAAACTGTAACTCAATTATTTTGAGCGTATTTATTTTCTGAACGTGTGAAGTAAGAGGAATGCCCTTTGAAAAGAATAGTCAATCAAAGTAAATGTGACGCCATTCGAAAAAAAAATAGTCAATCGAAGAAAATGTAACGTCCTTCGAAAAGAATAGTCATTGTAAGATTTGATCGATATTCAAAAGTCAGTCACAATTTTCTCGCATGAGAAATAAAACAATTTTCAAGGTGCGACCTTTGAGCACAAACGTATGCAAAGATTTGACCGAACCGCATTAACAAATCGATTTTATTGCTCTCGCTACTCTTTAATTTAATAGTTTATATCACTTAGATAACTAGAAATACAAAATTACAAAAAAGCTAGTTAAACTTAAATAACCCCTTTTAAGCTTAAAATCAATCCTATAATTGGTATCAGAACAAGATTAAATTACTTTTGGTAGTGAATTTTGACATTAATTGCGATTATTGTGTCATGATCGGATATTTGCAATTTATTTGTGATATATAATTATTTTTTATCCATAAATTATAATGGCATCTAGTTCTAATAATTTTTGTAATAATGGTTAATCAATTGTAGGCCACTATATTTTGATGGAAATGACTACGCTTATTTGAAAACGATGATTAAAATATTTGTTATATCCATGAATTTTGAAATTCAGAATATTATTAAAAATAGACCATATATACTTAGTAAAATCTAAAATGGTGTTATTGCTCCTAAATCATTTATTGAGTTGAATGAAAACAATAAAAAAATCTTAGTTTAAACACAAAAACAATAAATGTTTTATATTATGCTCTGATTGAGATGAATTTAATATAGTTCAAGCTTGTGAAAATGTGTTTGAAATATGGAACTTGCTTAGAATCACATACGAAGGCACTAACGAGGTTGAAGAAAATAAATTGAGTATGTTAGTGCATGAGTATGAAACTTTTTGTATCGATAAGAATGAAACAATTTGCTTTATGTTTTCATGGTTTATCAACCTTACTAATTTTTTAAAGTTGCTTGGTAGATTTTTATTTGAATGAAGATCTTGTTATGAAAATTCTATGGATTCTACCAAGAGGATGGCGAGCGAAAGTGACGACAATCCAAGAGGCAAGAGACTTCAAAGTGCTCAATATTGAAGAGCTCATTGGCTCTCTCGTGACGTATGAGATAACTATGAGAGCCAATGGGGAGCAAGATCTCAAGGAAAAAAAGGTTAACTAAAGTAAAGAAAATGCCCTCATAGCCTCATCAAGTCAAAAGGACGAATATGAGAAGGAAGAAAGTGACGAGGACTCGAAGCATATCATAAAGAGCTTTGGGAAGTTTTTCAAAAGAAAAACAGCCAGGCTCAGTTGAAAGAACAAAAGGTGCACAAAGGAAAGAAACTCAAATGTTATGGATACGAGAAAAGATGCTACTACAAACTGAAGTGTCCTGGAGAGAAGAAGGGTCAAAAAATGCACAAATAGAAGGCCACAGATAGTTTGACATAGGGAAGCGAAAAAGAAACTTCTTCCAAAGAAGAGAATGTAACCAACATGTGCTTCATGACAAAGGATAATGTAGTAAGTTACTATTCTAGCAATTCTAACTTTGTTGTAAAAACGATAATGAATTGCTAGAAATGATGAATTAGTTGTTAATTTCGTTCTCCTTGGGCCAAATATAAGAAAGTGAAAATGAAGAACATAGATTTAATTAGAAAACATACTCACTTATGTTTGGATTTGGAAAATGAGATTAATTAGAAAACATACTAATTTCGATCTCCTTAGGGCCAAATATAAGAAAGTGAAAAAGGAAATTTTCAATTTGGATAAAAAAACATGTTAATTTTGATATTTCCTTTGATAATAAATTGTTTGATTCGGAAAAGAAAATGATAGGATAAGTAGCATGGTCCTTACAATTGGGAAAAAAAATTAAACATGCTTTTAGGTAATCAAAAGCTTACTTTTAACAAGGCGGGATCTGATACGAGCCTAAATAGAAAAAAGAAGTTGTATGCAAACTTATTTGTTAAACCTGATACTTGTCATAGATAGACGTTAAAAAAACTCTACTTTCGTTCAATGATTTTTCCATTCTTGTCTTATAAGAATGCTCTTGATTGACTTATATATGCCGATCATATCTTACAATAACTCTTTCATAAGGTGTCACCTAATGGGGACAACATTGTTTTTGCTCTAAAATATTGTTTTCTTTTAACTCTTGCTCTTCTATTAGAATGTAAGTCAATCTGTCATTTTGCAGTAGACACTTCTTGTAGACTCGTCAACACCTTGTTGCCATTGTGATACAGAAAAAACTAGTAGTTGAAGCTTCATTCGACACTTTCATTTGGTGGTCGAGATCATGTTACTTGTTGTCACATGATAGCAATTGTCTCTTTGTAGATGCTAGAAAAGCCAAGTCACAGTCAAATATTGTAGGTACTTGGAGTACTGAATGCACTATAAGACTAAAATATGAATCTTTACCAACACCAATTTATTTTGGTAAAATTGGTTGTACATGAGATCTTACTAGTGGTTTTAAAGTTAAGGTCATGACTTCGATTATTATGTAGATAGTTGTTAGAAAGAGATTGTTGACCAGATGACAACAATCGTCTCGAAGCGAGGTGGGCCAAGTCACAATCGAATGTCGTAAGTTTTAGAGCGGTGGACAAATCGTTCTTCTCTAAAAGTTAGATTGCTTTATGCTTCGTCCTTATTTTTGGCTATTTGGAAGTTCTTAGTTTGTGCATTGGTCGACACTTCTTGACACCGGTCGACATTTGCTCCTTAAAATGCTTAGTTTGAGCCGCAATTGTATCAAACATGTTTGAAATATTAAATACTTTTTAGAGTATTCATAATTCAAAATAAAAAAAAAATATTTATCCTAAAGAATAAGGCATTTTAATCCAAAAAAAAACCAACAATTCTGTAAGTCATATGGCGTGACTTTTCTACTTACGTTAAATGTTTTGTTTTCCTAGTATTTGATTTATCTCCCAATTTAAGACTTGAGTTTGCCCATTTGGTTTCATAGACTCTACCGAAAGCCATTTTATGATCTATTATGCACTTTCAGAGAAACTTTTGAACAATAAATTGCATTTCCTTTGTTCAAAATTGTTTTTTGGTTGCCAATTTGATTAGAAGCGTTCTTCTGCTAGAACATGATCAATACTTTCGAATAATAGGCTGATAGTGTTACAGTTTGTGCCTTACAGCAGATATGGTTGGAAGCGAGTGGCTCCGGCGCGTTATCTTAGGGACCCAAGTTGCTGATGCTGTCAGCGCCTGTATCCTGGTCTTGAGTTTGCGAGCTAGGTTGAGACTAGGTCGAACAAGCCAACTTACAAACCATCTTTGCAGGCATCGCGGTTGAGCCCGCCCATCTGCATCCTAGAAAGTCCAATGGTTCTAGTAGGGTAGCTCATTGTCCAGCCCAACCTTTTCAAGATTTCTTGAAGAATTTCTCTCTTCACTCACACCCCCACTATTTTTTGATGTGGGACAATTGTTGCCCATGTTTCCCTCTCTTGATTCAGATTGTTACCGGTGCAAAGGATCGTGGATTTGGTTTAGTTCAAATATTTGCTGAACTTTAACTGAACCCACTTGATCTCGTTTTGGAACGGGGAACCCATAAAACAAACCACCGCTGGGTGTAGAAAATGGAGCAAAATACAAACCTCGGCTTTCGGTTTAATGTGTTTGATTTTTTGTCCAATTTGGATTTGGGTGGCAAGGTCGTTTTTGGTTTTTCTAATTTGATTTGATTTTTTGATCTTTGAGCATCACGTTTGAATAATGACTCTAAGGTAATCAGAGTTTGAATTGGAGGATGCCCATCCAGACCAGCCTTAGTCAATGATTCATGACTTTATGCTATCCATTTCGAAGTCACCGAGGGAGGGGCATGATGTGCAACCCGAGCACATCACAGATTTAGCCCCGACAAGCCCAACAAGCCCACCCGATTTTTCTAACTTAGTTGCTCGTTTTGCAGGTCTCTTGGCCTCGAAAACACCTTCCGAGCATGATCGGGAACGGCTCAAGCACTCCATCACTTGGTGCTCGACCATTCCCTGCCCCGACGCGCACACCGGGCCGTCCACCGACCCGCCCCACGACCACGACCCGACGACCATCCAAGCCTCGGTCGTTGGCCCTGCCAAAGTCCACTAGGGCTTCGGCCCAGCAGAATAAGTGACCGACATGGATGAACGCACGGTCCAAATCCTTTGGATCGAGGGCTCAACCATGGGCTCTATTTTTCGGTCACACTTAGTCTATTTTCTTTCAGCAAACATTTAGCCTTAGAAGAGGAAGAAAAGACAGCCCAAGAAGAGGAGAATTCATTACACAAGCAAAGGCCCCAGGAGGACCGCCTTGGCCGAACATTTGACCGACCCTCGGTCAAGCCTCGGCCTACCTTCGGCCCATTCGAAGACCTTGACCAAATTCTATCGGCCAACTTACTTAAATCCTTAAGTATTTTAGTTATTTGGTCAAGGAAAGGAAGATGTTCAGATTAACACGAACATATCTTCTAGATGACCGAAGATCTTCCATTGGACACACGAACAAGGCCGATCACCGAATCACCAGCAAACCACAAGGGATTCTCATGTATAAAATCCGTGAACCAGCTGTTGAATCATCAGAGGATCTTCAAGCAACAGCTTTGCTCAACAAACTCACGGATCCCTTGAAGATCGCACATGCACAACCTCCGGTTCGGCCCATTTGGACGTGCCCGCACAAACGCTCGAGTCATCATCGGACCATTGAAGAACCAGACCGTGCGCTGCATCAAGTTGACCACCGAGGAGACTTTAGAAGCCCCAGATCCAGATTGGTTCGAGCCAATCTCTCATTCGTTCGGAGCTCCGCTCACCCGATGCACCCTCTTGGTCAACCTTCGGTCACCATCGGGCAAACTCCAAGCCGACCGTGCCAATCCTATTGAACCGAGCCTAAAGTCAACCAAAGGCTTCCGAAGCTAATCCAAGGCATTCAATTCATCAAAGGGCTTAGCTTAAATTTCTTAGCTTAGTTATTTTACGTTTTTGTTTATTTAAGTGTAACACTTGCACTTTAATGGGTAGAGAGAATTTTTAGTAAAATTGTGCATTGCACCTTCTTCCCGAAAGGATCGAAGCTCCCTCCGATAATTCCCCTCCGGTGAGTCATATCCGGCCGAGTCTTATCAACCCTCGAGTGTTCATCGGTGCGTCATATCCGAGAAGACATTCAAGGTCTACCGAGTTCAATACTTTGATTGCTCAAGTATTGAATTGCCTACATTCATTACCTCACACCATCTTCATCCCCAAGCCTTCAAACACCTCCACAAACCGATTCTGGTCCATACATTCACCACCGACTCATCTCCACATTCTACCGAGCCATTCACTATTTTCCACCACCAAACACCCTCATTCCTATCATATTACGCTTCCGTAAACCCCATCTTAAATTGGCTCGAGCCAATTTCCCGATCGCCGTACACGTGACTTCCCCGGTTACGTGGAAAGCGACAAGTCCGATCTAGTGTGTGCGATCCTGGTTCACGTAGCACACCAGGGTAGCGTACCTCGACTGAAAAGAGAGGACATGAAAGAGGAGACCCCTCTTAAAGCCATGACGCAGGTTCACATGAGTACCAAAGACTGAGCTCGCTCATGTCTTCCCTTAAGCGTAAAACTTCAGATCATAAGGTTTTTCCACTACAAAAGAAGATACTGGAATTAGTTCTTGGAAACGACTGTGCTCCATGTGTTCAATGTCCCTCCCTAATGCTTTCCTTTATGTATTGCCTTGATGTCGTTCTTTTGGCTCTAGCCATTAACCTCTGGTTGAACCAAGAGTCGGACTCTACGGGGGCTCATTCTCACTTCACCTATCCGCAGTGTGGCCTAAGGCTAAACAAATGGGCCTTCACTTCAAACTTGAGTTTGAAGCCGCTGCTGACCAAAACACATTATAAAGATAAAGACATTTATTGCTATTTTACTCCGAGTTAGAAATAGAAAGATAAATATATAGTTGAGAAATCAAACTAGGATCGAAAAGAAGATAACACGTTTCACATAAGATTTAACATAGAAAAACTTTTACGTGAAAAAATTACTAGGGGTGAGCAAAACCGAACCGGAACCGACAGTTTTAATCTGGTCTTAGTTCTAATTTTTGAAAACTGTGATTTATGGTCTGGTGCTGGGTTTTGAGAGTAAAAAACCGTGAAATCGGAAATAGGACCGTGGGTCAAAAGTTCTAAAATCGAGTAATACTTGACTCAAACCCTAAAAAAATTTGATATAAATCTTAAAATTAGTTATAAACCCGCTCAATTACTTAAAATTTGACCTAAATATAATAAAAAAATAATTTTAAATGTAAAATACAACCGAAACGGAACCAGAGCCTTTGGTTCCGGTGTCAATTTCAAAAATCTAAAACTGTGAGTTCTGATTTCGATTCTATTTTGAGATAAAACTAGGCTGAACCAGCATGTACTCACTCCTAAAATTTACTAGTAGAAGAACATATATAATATGAAGAATGAAATACAAAGTTTTGCAGCTCTAGCTTCATCAATTTATAGAAAAAAAAAAAATTATATGAGATTACTAACGTGAATCTACCAATTTAGCTTAAATAGAATTTGGGGCACATTGAACTCTTACAATCTCTACATTTATGTGAATCCCATAAAAGATATTCATGGCACAGGCTCATCAGCCTAGTCCAAGATCAATCTCCACCTAAAAAAAATAATGTTGTTAACAATTAATCTTCAAATATTCTTCTACGATATACCTCTAATATGCTTGTTGGGTTTGAAAACCTTCAACTTCATTCTAATACCAATTGTTGAGAAATCGAAAGATGATCAGAAAGAAGATAATACGTGAGACACAAGATTTAACAAAAAACAAACTTTTACAGTAAAAAACTAAGGGTAGAGGACGAATCTAATATGAAGATTGAAATACAACTGCGAGTTTTGCGACTCTAGTTGCATCAATTTATAGAAAAAATAAAAGACATGAGATTATTAATGTGAATCTACTTGTTTGACTTAAATATAATTTGGGTCATTTAACTCCAACATATATTTATAACTATTTTACTCAAAGATGAAATGAAGTGTGCATACATCCTCCAACTTAATATTTCACATTTAAAGCTATCAATTTTTTACGATAAATAATTGACTCCAAAATTTTCACTTCAACTCTACCTATTTGTTCGTCTCATTGGTAAAATCCTTGTCATGAAGACTTAAAATCGTCATCGCACATGCATGACTAACAAGCTGAGTTAGCCGAGTCGAGCCTACAAGCATGTCCAGCCTAGCAAGTCTTTCGAGTATGATGCGCTTTTTTAAACAAACTTCAACTTGAGCTGAATCGCAAGCCACGAGCTAGCCGAACAAGCTTAACAAGTCAAAATATAGATAAAAAAATTTAAAAAACTTTATTTTATATATATATATAGCTTTCAATATTATACAATTATAAATTATAATCAAACATTTTTAGTGTAACATAAAAAAGTATAGTATTTTTGTAAGTTTAATATACTTTTTAAATTTATATAGGATATTATATAATTTATAAATTATTTTTAAGTTAGTCAAAATTTAGATGAATA
Source organism: Begonia fuchsioides (assembly GCA_003255005.1). Taxonomy (NCBI): domain Eukaryota; kingdom Viridiplantae; phylum Streptophyta; class Magnoliopsida; order Cucurbitales; family Begoniaceae; genus Begonia; species Begonia fuchsioides. The sequence continues at coordinate 110,855 of QAOC01005661.1, forward strand.
AATTCTAACAAAATAAAGTTGTTTCAATGGTTGAAGCTTTCCTCATAAACTTGCGAGTCAATACTTGATAGGCTCTCAAGCCTAACATAGTAGGCTCGGCTTGGCTCGGCTCCCATACCGGATCCAGGCCGAGCCTACTTAATTGTTGTTTGCATTTCATGAAAAAGATGACCATAGTGAATCCACGTTAAAATCTTAGAAGGAAGCACGCTAATGTTGATTTTTTGGGTGCATAAGCATCAAGTAGTAGATTTACACCATAGTAAAATCAGAAAGCACAGTTAGCGTGGAGTAGCTCGCTTTTCAAATATCTCTTTTTTCAAATGTCTCTTTTTTACTGCAAAGAAGAATGGCTAAATTCTTCTATATCTAAGTTATGGAAAGAGAAATCTGAATGGGCACAGAAACCGGGCAGGAAATAAAAAGCAGCGCTGCCAAAAACTCAACTATCGACCACCGTTTCTCGAACGGAGCCCACT
>QAOC01005679.1:13430-24384 GCA_003255005.1 Begonia fuchsioides
TATGAAACTCTACCTTCACGTATTGTAAGGCGGAAAAGAATTGGACAAATTTGAAGAAGCTTGAAGCTCTCAAAATCTCCCCCTTTTCTCTCGACAATTTGGAGCTTTGGTGAGTAATATCCATAGTTCTATTTTGTTAAGGGTGTTGGTGAGTAATATCCATAGTCAAATTTGAAGCTCTCAAAATCTCCCCCTTTTCTCCCGAAAGTTTCATCCGTGCCATTTTCTGTTTCCCTTGTGCTAAAGTCCTCAATTTTTGGCTGTGAGTTCCTCATACGTGTCTTGAAATACTTGGTCATTCACGTCATTCTCAGTTCCTCCCAATTAAACGATGTGCATGCTTGTTTCTCCTACCTTACTCCCAAACCCCTGAAATTGAGCATTTCTGTCGACCAAATTTCACCCCGTGCTAACTTGCAAACTACCCGTGCTTTTCTCCATTAACCCTAGGCAATTGCTTCCCATTTCTTGGAGGAGGGTTTCTGCCAAGTTTCCTCTTCTCAGGTCTTTGGCATTGGGAATTGTGCAGAGGTTAATCTCCACCTACTTCACTGCCAAAACGTGTGTGTGTTGTCTGTTTCTATTTCTGAAAAGGCACCCGTGCCATTTTAAAATCCTCAGTGCGTTTGGTCTGAAATTTGGACTAGTTGGAGTTTAATATTTGAACTCAATATCCCCTAAGTCTTGGACTTATAGCCCGTACACAATTAAAGTTGTGACAGAGCCGAAATCCTCCCCTGTTCTTGAATTTTCTTCTCAGGTAGGCCTTTGGCCATGGCTGTTTGTGCTTTCTCCTTTTTCCCAACTCCTCCGCACTTTGGAGCGTGTCATTTGGTATCAAAGCACAGCTCTTCCTTCCTTCTTCCCTACTATTAAACCTTCAATTCCATTATTTTTAATGGCACATAAAAGTGGTGGCATGACCACTAGGAGTGGAGCTGTTTTGCAGCCTAGCCGAGACCTCCCTTCAAAAAGTGAACCACCTCCACCCTTAGCATCATCCCAAGAACGTGAGCCCAATTTTCAGAGCCAAATAGATGTCATTAACCTAAGATTAGACATGCTCTTGCAAAGAATGGAGAATCCAAATCCTCCTAGACCGCCTCCCCCAATTACTCCCGGAAGAAGAGTCGGAGGTGCTCGAGGCCGGTTATATGATGTGGAAGACTCAGAGGATGAATTTGAGCCACGGGATAGACAACCCCGTGAGGATGACTTACGACATTTAAAGGTGATCATTCCACCTTTTAATGGCTCTTGTGATGGAGACTCATTTCTGACTTGGGTAGATAAGGTGTATAAGGTTTTTGAGTGCTATAACTATTCGGAGAAGTCTAAATTACAACTAGTGGCCTTGGAACTTCACGGTTGTGCTAGCTTATGGTGGGACAACTTGAGGTCTCAAAGGAGACGTGACCGTGAGGAGGAAATTAGCACTTGGGGGGCCATGAAAATGATTATGAAAAGGAGATTTGTACCTAGCCATTATAGACAAGAATTATTTTTTCAACTCCGAAATTTGAAGCAAGGCAGCCTCTCGGTGGAAGAGTATTTGATGGACTTTGAAACCTTACGAATCCGTTGTGATCTTGAAGAACCGGAGGAACAAATCCTAGCAAGGTTTCTAAGAGGGCTGCATAAAGACATTGGTGATGTGGTGGAGCTGCAAATTGTGGACTCCATGGATGCAGCCATCCAATTGGCCCTACGGGTGGAAAGACAAAACAAGAGAAAGGGTAAGAAAATTATCTGAAGGCCAACTCCGGTTTTCAACACCCCTTACAAGCCACCTCCAAGGCAGGAAGACAAGACTTATCAACCAAAGACGTGGACACAAAAAAAGGACGTTGTTCCTAAACCGATTGAAGATGTTAACAAGCCACAGTCAAGAGAGATAAAGTGTTTTAAATGTCTTGGATTAGGACATATTGCTGCTCAATGTCCTAATAAGAGAGTGATGGTGCTTATTGAAAGTAGTGGAGAGATTGTTAGTGAAGATGAACCCATGGAGGAAGAGGAAGACTTAGTGGCCGAAGCGAAGGAGGAAATATGCCGAGCACAAGAGGGCCCCCTCCTAATGGTGATTCGAAGAACCCTCACTACGAATGGCTGACCAGATTCTATCCAAAGAGAGAACATATTTCACAGCCGGTGCTTGATCAAAGATAAAGTTTGCTCCTTAATCATTGATGGTGGAAGTTGTACAAATGTAGCCTCCACCGAGCTTGTAGAAAAATTGGGGCTTAAAACCGAGGATCATCCCACTCCTTATAGGCTCCGATGGTTGAATGATGAAGGGGACCTTAAGGTGACTAAGCGCACAAGAGTGGAGTTCTCAATTGGAAGTTACAAGGATGCTGTGTTTTGTGATATATTGCCTATGGATGCAAGCCACATTCTTCTCGGGAGACCATGGCAATTTGATCGGCACGCCATGCATGATGGTTTATCCAATGGGTATTCATTCAAGTGGGAAAACCGGAACATCAAGCTTGCACCACTAGCACCCGAAGACATTGCTAGGGATGAGAGGTTGAGAAGGGAGAAATCTTCCAACAAAGTTTTGTTCATTACCAAAAGGGAGCTATCTCGGGTGGTGCTCCAAGAAGAACCGGTTGTATTGATCCTATTCCGGGAAAGAATGGAAGAAATAGGAGGAGCTCCGGAGGAAGTTTTAGCACTCATTGAGGAATATGGAGATGTGTTCCCCGAGGAGCTACCGATTGGCTTACCTCCTATCCGGGGGATTGAGCATCGGATTGACCTCCAACCCGGGGTAGTGCTTCCAAACCGGCCAGCATATAAGATGAATCCTGAAGAAGCCAAGGAGCTTAACCAGCAAGTGCAAGAGCTCTTGGAGAAGGGCTATATCCGGGAGTCACTCAACCCTTGTGTGGTGCCGACTCTTTTGGTACCAAAGAAGGATGGTTCATCCCGAATGTGTGTTGACAGCCGAGCAATCAACCCCATTACTATCAAGTACCGGTTTCCAATACCACGGCTTGAGAAACTTTTGGATGAACTTAGTGGGGCAGCTTTCTTTTCAAAGATTGATCTAAAAAGTGGCTATCATCAAAGACAGATGCATGAAGGGGATGAGTGGAAAACGGATTTCAAAACCAAGTATGGCTTATATGAATGGTTAGTCATGCCATTTGGGCTACTAATGCCCCGAGTACTTTTATGCGATTAATGAATCATGTGTTGAAAGATTACTTGGGAAAATTTGTGATAGATTACTTTGATGACATATTGGTTTATAGTGAAAATTATTTGGAGCATTTGGCACACCTTCGGTCCTTGTTTGAAACACTTAGAAGTGCACGGTTATTTGGTAATTTGAAGAAGTGTTCTTTTGTCCAAGAAAAGGTGCACTGTATTGGGTTTATACTTTCCAAGGAAGGAATGGAAGTAGACCAAAGCAAGATTGAGGCTATTCGAGAATGGCCAATCCCAAAAGGTGTCTCGGGCATTAGGAGCTTTCATGGTTTGGCTTCCTTCTATAGAAAGTTTATAAACGAGTTTAGCACCATTGTGGCCCCTCTCACGGATTGCACCAAGAAGGGGAAGGACTTTGAATGGACCCCGGAATGTCAACAAAGTTTCAATCGGATGAAGGAAGCCCTATGCAATGCTCCTCTTCTTATGCTCACAAACTTCAATAAGGTGTTTGAAATTGATTGTGATGCTTTAGGATTAGGAATAGGGGCTGTGTTAATGCAAGAAGGAAGGCCCGTAGCTTACTTTAGTGAAAAGCTAAAAGGGGCAGCCTTGAATTACTCTACTTATGACAAAGAAATGTATGCTTTGGTGCTAACAATTGAAGTGTGGAAGCATTATCTCCTTCCTAAAGAGTTTATTATACACACCGACCATCAAGCTTTGAAGCATATTAAAAGCCAAGGAAAACTCAGCAAGAGACATGCAAAGGGGGTGGAGTTTCTTGAGAGGTTTCCATATATTGTCAAGTACAAGAAAGGAGAAGTAAATGAGGTGGCCGATGCTCTCTCAAGAAGAATTGTTCTACTCACCGAACTCAATTCCCGGATCTTGGGGTTTGAATGGATAAAGACTTCCTACAAAGAAGACCCCGACTTCAAGCAATGGTATGAAAAGAGTGTGAACAAAGAAAGTTGTGGCTATCACCTAGCGGATGGATATCTTTACAAAGGGGGATAGCTTTGTATTCCCCAATGTAGCCTTCGGGAATCCTTCGTGAATGAAGCTCACGGTGGTGGCCTAGCAGGTCATTTTGGGTAAAAGAAGACCTTGGAGATAGTTAAGGAGCATTTCTTTTGGCCCCACATGATCAAGGATGTGCACAAGTGGATAGAAAGATGTATCATTTGCAAGAAGGCTAAAAGCCGAGTGCTTCCCCAAGGGTTATACATGCCATTGCCAGTTCCCTCTCAACCTTGGGTGGATGTTAGCGTGGACTTTGTTTTGGGGCTTCCTCAAACCCCTTGAGGTAAAGAAACAATAATGGTGGTCGTTGATCACTTCTCCAAGATGGCTCTTTTCATTGCTTGTCACATGACCGATGATGCCAACCAAGTAGCCGACCTGTTCTTCAAGGAAGTTGTTCGGTTACACGGAGTTCCAACCACAATTGTCTCGGACCGGGATACAAAGTTCCTAAGCTCCTTTTGGAAGACCTTGTGGAGGAAGCTTGGAACTAAATTGCCTCTTTCCATCCTCAAACAGATTGCCAAACGGAAGTAGTGAATCAAACTTTGGGGGCCTTGTTAAGAAGCATTGTTGGGAAAAGGCTCTCGGATTGGGATATACAATTACCACATGTAGAGTTTGCATACAACCGAAGGGTGCATTGTGCTACTCAAGCTTCTCCTTTTGAGGTTGTCTACGGGTTCAATCCCTCAATTCCCTTGGATTTGATTCCCTTGCCGAGCCATGAACTAGCTAATCCCGATGGAGTACAAAAGGCTAAACAAGTTCAAGCCATGCATGCAAAAGTGCAACGAGCCATAACAAGGAAGAATGAAGAATATGCCAAATTTGCTAACCGTGGCCGTAAGGATGTGGAGTTCAAAGTGGGAGACCTTGTGTGATTGCATTTAAGGAAAGAGAGGTTTCCGAGCCAACAAAAATCTAAGCTCCTTCCTAGAGCCGACAGACCATTTGAAGTCACTTAGAAGATCAACAAAAATGCATACAAGTTAAAGCTCCCGAGGGGAATATGGAGTATCTGCCTCTTTCAGTGTCCAAGACCTTTCCCCTTATTTGGGAGAGATTGAAGAGGATGAGGACAAATCCTCAATCACCCGGAGGGGATGATGTGCCCGAGGACTCCCACCCACCGGAAGGCATGGTGACCCGCAGCCGTGCAAGGCGTCTTTCTAATGTGTTTGTTGATTTTGCAGGGACATTATTACCTCCAAGAGGTCTCTTGGATGCTCCCACTTTTATTGACAAAGAGCTCCCCAGCATTGCCTACAATGGCAGCATGGAATGAGGGAGACAACCACCGAAGTTCCAAGAGAACCCCCGTCCGAGGCATCCCACCCGAGGGTGCACCAAGCCGAGGCCTAGTCATTTGAGTGATGCTATGCACACTTCTATTATAAGCAAACTGACACGAAATAAGAGATGGGAATAATGGAAATATTTTGGATCGGGGGATTTTTAGGGATTACCCGAAAAATCAGATTCGGGATGAACTTTGGACGGTTGGATCTCACAAACGGGGGTGAGATTTTTAACGAAATTTGGAGGAGATCTTAAGGAATAAATTTAAAATATGGTCTCCAAAATTTAAGGGATTATCACTCATGGATTTAAAGATATGCTGACGATGGTGAAAATGGTTAAGGGGATAATTTAGGGTTTTCTCAGCAGATCCGGGAAAACAAGGATGAATTTAAAATGATTGTAACTTGTAAACGGGGATGCGTTTGGAGCTGAAATTTTGTGGTTTTTTAAATAAATAAGGTGAAAATAATACCTAAAAATTTGAAAAAATTCTCACGGATGGTTTGGGAATTGTGGAGGCGAGATGGAAGACGGATGCAGAATGGCCGGATATGGGGATTTGCAGTAAAAAGGTGGTTCATTTCACGTAAAAATAGATGCTTGGGCTGATGATCGCACTCTCACCCTTAGACCATGAATATGGATGGATAAATGTTGTAAGGATAGATCGTCTTAGCTTGGAAAGACAATCAACTCCGGTGTTCTCTCAGTGGCCGGAAAACATGTTTTCGGAGACCGAGTCTTTGAAGCGGCAAACTTCAAAGGGGGAGAGATCAAATTTGAAAAGATAAATCTTTATTCAATCAAATCTACCAATTACATTCAGCATAGGTAAGATTAAATAGGAAAACTAAGCAACATCACGTTTTTCATCGGACGGCCCAAAACATCTCCAAGAAGCACAATCCATGGCATCAAAGATGGACCAATGAGTAGCCTTCATGGGGCGCTCCTCCTCCAGCTCATTAAGCTCCTAGGAAATGTCCAAAATGCCCTCCCAAATAATAATTAGATAACCCTAGAACTTACCATGCAAGTCCATGCAACAAACGCATGAAAATAAACAAAAAAACTATAAGATTGTTTCTCAGGTAGGTTGTGCTGCCCTCTCTGTGTTGACTGTAGTTGACTAGGCCGACGACATCAAATTTTAATGTTCTACCTTTCATTGGAAACTTCAGAAGTTAGCTATCTTTCCTCAGAAGGAGTCGTTTTGATTTAAGGCCGCCAAGATCATAAAAAAAAGCCAAAAAACTTTCGGGCTCCATCTGAGCCGGGAAACCCTCTCGGGTTCTCATGCAACGAGCATCTTCAACCGGGATCAAATGCGGGCTCGGGTCTAGATTCCTCTAGTTTAGGTTGAAGTTTCACTTCTTCTCCAAGCCAAGTTATAACATATTTTTTCCTTCTTGATCTTCCAAAGTTGGCTTAAAAATGTGGAAATCTTTAAGTATTCTTCTTGCAAAATTAACACACAAATTATAAAATTCCCGAGCTCGGGCTCGGATGAGTATTTCGCTCGGGATGCCGATCCATGTTATGTCACAAACTCTATATAGGGGAGTTGAATTTCCTAATCCGTAAGCTTCTTGCTAACTATGCTCCCATTCCGGAGGCATCACACTCCACTTCAAAAACCTTGAGGAAATCGGTAAGCATGAGCACCGGTGCTTCACAAAGCTTTAGCTTGATTAACTCAAAGCTTTCTTGACAACTCGAGGTCCAAACAAACTCTCTCCCATTTTTGGTGCAATCGGTTAAGGAAGTCACAATAGAGCTAAACCCTTGAATGAATCTCCGATAAAAAGAAGCAAGCCCATGGAAACTCCTTACATCCGAAACACTCTTAGGAGTGGGCCATTGCTGAATTGCTTCATTCTTAACATCATCTACTTCCATACCATCCCTAGTAATAATGAACCCTAAGAAATGGATCCGTTCTTGCAAAAAGCACACTTCTTCAATTTACCAAACAATCTAGTAGCTCAGAGAGTTTCAAATAACAATCTATGATGTCCAATATGAGTATGAAAATCCGCACTATATACCAAGATATCATAAAAATAAACCACTATAAACTTGCCCGAGAAATCTTTAAGCACTAAACGCATAAGTCTCATAAACATGCTTGGGGCATTAGATAGCCCAAAAGGCATTACTAATCATTCAAAGAGCCATACTTGGTCTTGAAAGCCGTCTTCCATTCATCCCCCACCTTCATCTGGATTATATGATAACCACTCTTTAAGTCAACCTTGGAGAAATAAGTTTCCCCACTAAGCTCATCCAACATGTCTTCAAGCCTAGGAATCAGGCATTGGTATTGATTGTGACCAACAGGGCTGGCACGACACAATTACTCAAGGATTCCCAAATGTAGCCCTTGTCTAAGAGCTCTTGCACTTGCCTTTGAAGCTCCTTGGCCTCCTCGGGGTTCAACCTATAAGATGGCCAATTAGGAAGCACCACTCATGGTGTAGATTGATTTGGTGCTCGATGTCTGTAAGGGGGGCAACCATTGTGGCAACTCTTCTGGAAAAATGTCTTGGAACTCCTCTAGAAGTGTTAGGACCACCTTAGGGACCGACTCAATTTCCTTTATCCTCTCTCAGAGCATTAGCATCACAATCGGCCTTCCTTCCAAAATATACTTCAACAATTCATTCTTAGATATGAAAAAGTTGGATTTAGTCATACCTTCCTTCCTTGCGGTCTCATCTTTAGCAACTTGATCCGGGCCGAGGGGAGCTAGCTTGATTGCTCTCCCTTCAAGCTTGAAGGAGTAATGATTGTTTTACCCGTCATGAAGGACCTGCCGATCATATTGCCACGGCCTTCCCAACAAAATGTGGCTTGCACTCATCGGCACCACATCACAAAGTACTTTATCTTTGTATCCACCAATTGAAAACTCCAAGTTAACTTGTTTGGTAACCTTGATGTCTTCTTTATCGTTCAACCATCTTAACTTGTAAGGGTTTGGGTGCAACATAGTCTCGAGCCCCAATTTTTCCAGAAGATTGTGAGATGCTACATTTGTAAAACTCCCACCATCTATGATACGAGAGCATACATTCCCATGAATAAGGCACCTAGTATGGATTATATTATCTCTTTGGAAATCCTCACTTTGAACTTGGGAGGATAGAATCCCTCGGATCACCATCAAAAGGGGTCCCTCTTTAGCATGGAAAATCTCCTCCTCGGGTTCTTGCTCCTCTCGAGCTTCTTCCAACACTTCATCCTCACTCACCACTTCATCGGTGTCCTCCCTAAGAATCATGACTCTCTTGTTTGGACATTGAGAGGCAATATGGCCTAAACAAAGACACTCAAAACATTTGATCTCACTTGCTCGAGGCCGATTACTTTCATCTATAGGTTTCCCCTCTCCTTCTTTCTTTTGGGACCAAGGCTTCACAAAAGGGGGTTTCTCCTCAACCTTAGAAAAGGGTTTGTAGGGAGGGGCGGACTTGGGAGAAAATCAGTTAGCCACCCCCTTTCCCTTTCTCTTCACTTAGCTTTCCACTTTCATGGCAATTCGAATGACCGCATCCATGGTATCAATCGGTTGTAGTTCCACTATATATCCAAGCTTCTTGTTTGAACCTCACAAAAACCTTGCAAAAATTTGCTCCTCGGGTTCATCTAGGTTACACTGAATCCTAAGTGTTTCAAATTCGGTCAAATATTCCTCCACCGAGAGGCTCCGTTGTTTCAATGATTGGAGTTGGAGGAAGAGTTCTTGCTTGTAGTGGCTCGGGACAAACCTCTTTCTCATGAAGAGTTTCATGGCCCTCCAAGTAGGAATATCATCCTCACCATCACGCCGTCTTTGGGCCTTCAAACTATCCCACCATAAGCTAGCATACCCGGTTAACTCCAAAGAAACCAATTGTAACTTCAACCGTTCAGAATAGTTATAGCAATCAAATACTTTATTTATTTTTTCAACCCAATCAAGGAATGCATCACCATTGCAGGAACCATTAAAGGGTTGAATGGTTACCTTGATATTTCTCATTTCATCCTTACGCGTGGGTTGGTCATTGTAACCGAACTCTTCATCGGAGTCCTCACTTGCTTGATGTTGCGGCCTCCTCATGCTACTCTAGGGTCTTCTCATTGAAGCAGGGTTTGGAGGGGGACTCATTGGAAGGAAGGCTGCTTCCAGCCTTTGGAATACCATCTCAAACTTCTTATGGATTTCATCGTGTTGTCCTTGTATGCTTGACTCCGGAACTTTGGATTAGGAGTCACCGGAGGTGGATTTTGTGGTGGAATATGGTCTTAGTTAGGGTTGTGGTTTGCTCCACTTCGAGTCATCATGCGTTAACTCCAAAAGATAGCCAAAATACTAGAAAAGTGAAAGGGTGGGAAGGAATGAATAGCTCTGATACCAAATGACACGCTTCAAGAATGGGAAGGGGAATAAAATGGGCTTCGGGTGAGAAAGAAGGGAAGAAATGGGCCGGAAATAGGTGATATTAAGGGAGTTCTCGGGGTGCATACAAAACTTGTAACCGAGATTTAGAGTGGTTGTTTGGAGATGAGATAAGAGCTTAACTCCAAAAATGAGGGTAAAAGCTTTTTGGGAATCGGAAGTTATGCAGAGGGGAGTATCAGGTGCCAAAAAGGTGGTTATCGGAAAAGAAATGAGGTTCGTCGGAAAATTAGAGGTAGCCGGAGATGGAGATGAGCTAATGGGGATTACACGCTTACCCTAAGACAACGGGAGAGTTGCTGAAGATGTGTAGCACGGCCTAGCTTACCCTAGCTCGAAAGGGAAGCCAAAACCTTGAAGGATCACTCTTGGGTCACTGGATATTACTCACAAGAGAGCTGGTGTTGGAGGTCAGAAACCGGACAAGGAAGAAGATGAAAAAGCACTCTTTTAGATTGAAATTTATTTGAGTAAAGAGATCGGTGATTAGTGTTAGCTTTAAAAGGTTTTAAAGCAATCAATTATTTTTTATGATAACTATGTAAGATAAAATTGAAGTTTGAGCAAGTGCAGCTAGGCTCGTAGAAGCAACTTATGTCGACAGGTATGTACTTATGTCGACCGCTCAAAGACCAGAGAAGAATCATATGTCGACCGTTTATCAAGTATGTCGACCGATTGAAGATAATTGAGGTTCAAGAGATCAGATCTATGTCGACCGGACGCAACATATGTCGACCGCTTAAAATGCAGAGAAGGATAGTATGTTGACAGTCTATCAAGTATGTCGACCGATTGAAGTCAATTGAAGTTCAAGAGATTGGATCGTATGTCGACCGGACACAACTTATGTCGACCGCATGGAATCCAGAGACAATTGTATGTCGACCGTTTAGAACATATGTCGACCGTTCAAAATTCCAGCGGAAGAAGAACTACTGAAGTTATGTCGACAGTTGAAGAACCTATGTCGGCCGGCAAAATAACAGAGAGTTTTCCATGTCGACCGCCAAGAGTAGA
>QAOC01005681.1:0-20138 GCA_003255005.1 Begonia fuchsioides
TTAAGCACAATTAATCCATATGCACAGTAGATTTCACGCTGTTGTGTCTTACATCTAGGGATCAGCATGAGTCGATTTGGATCGGTTTTTTAATTACCCAAAATCGACCCATTTAATTTAGTTTTGGGTTTTGGGTGTAGAACCGAAACTCGACCGAAAACCCAAAATCTATTTTCTAACACACACCTATGGCATTGATTGTCACGAATTTAACATAAGATAAAATAAAAATTTCTGTTAATCGACATAAGGCCAATTTGAAACGTAATTATATGATATTTTTAAGTGCAGCTCCATATCAAATAAATCCAAACCTCCACCCTACAAAGATTGTCGCTCTCAGAAACGAGGCTAGGTTACATCAACAGCGAAGAGTTTTATTTTGGCGGCAGTGTTAATGGTGCACTGGCTCAGGTCCTCCCGGTATCAGCCGTTCTGAATAGGCAAGCAACGGTCTCTGAATCTTCTCCATTGTAGCTGCATCAATCCCGACTTCATGCCTGAGAAACTTGAGGTAAACGTGCTTCTGCATGGCTGAATCTCCATCAGGCGTCTCGCGGCCCTGCGAGTCCGTAAAAAGGATGAATAAAGAGAGGACGAGAATGATGGTGATCCTATGCATAGATGAGTGCTTAGCCTTGATGCTTAAATGAACTATATTGACCTCAGCGGCTTAAGTTAGACCACTTATATAGAAATGTAGAACCCTGCAAAGTTACTAGGTTTAAAAGTGCGGGTTCTCTCTCTCTCTCTCTCTCTCTCTTCACTGACCGCATGTGATGAAGCACTTTCATAGTTAACTGGCTTACATTGTCGCAGAATTTTATATGGAAAACAGTAGGATAAAGCAAATGGAAATCCTATTCCATCAATCACCTTGATTTCTCGTACAAAAAAGAAGATCAACAAACCAATATTTAACGCAAAAGAACAGCACAGCAGAGCTACGATATATCAATAAAAAGAACAAGCCAGCTTTATCAGTGGATTCTCATATATTGCAGGATGTGGAAGATTGAAGAAATCAATAACTTTGGTGTCAGCATCGATGAATATGGAGAAGAAGACTTAAAGTTTGTTCTAATGACTGTCATTAATCATGAAATCCACTTCCTCCTATCCTTAGTTCTATTCGAATCGCCGCGGGAAGAATTTGACTCCAACGCTTTGTCAAACTGAGCGTCGTAAGGAAACAGATAAATAACCAGTAAGGCTACTTTCTGAGATAGGGTCTCTAGACATGGATAGAAAAATCAGAACAAAAGGAGGCCAAGCTTTTTCACCTCTTTGACGGAAGTAACTTACGAAGAAGACAACGTTAGTAGGAAGGTTTTGTTAAATTTGAACATCGAAATAAATAGGAGGTTGGAAAACAAAATTTTTAGAAAAAATAAAGAACAAAATATAAAAGGGAAAACAATTTGTGAACTATTGTCATCTGTTCATTCATTTCGTTCAATCACTGTATATAATAATACAACAGTGACATAAGTTACATTAAAAATAAAATTAAATAAAATAGTAATTATTGTTTTTTTTTAATTCTCACAATAATTTATGACAATTCGTTACTGCAATGACCATAACTTCTTTCACAATACTCGGAATGACCTGAAACTTGAACCATTAAAAATTAGACATTCGGGGCATAGAAATTGATAGGTCACACGTTAAATTTGGTGACTATTTTCTCTTCCAAATGTTTGTCAAAATCTGTTCTAAAAAAATGATGAGTTTTTATTATCATTTATTTCATTGAATTTAATGTTCAACGCATTTTTTCCATGTTTTTAACCCTAGGCCTAATAATCCAACCCATAGATAGATTCCAAAGGAGAGAGGTTGTAGTGTTTAAAAAGCTTATTTGCTCTTTTGTAGACTTCTATTAGGTTGTACAAGCTTCCGTAAGTTCCAAAAGTTAAATTGGTGCCTACAAATTAATCAAACTTCACCGACATGTTTCTTTCTTGCACACATGATTGCGTTCACCATGGTGCCATCAACTATCTTCTCCAATTGTAGCCACTAAAATGGTGTTCCAATCAACTATCTTTTTGCCATCAACTATCATTGTCCCCGATGATAAGATTTCACGTGCTCTACATTCAAAGCATAATGATCAAATTTTTAATAATTATTATTGAAATATGAACGAAAATTGAAATATAAAACGAAGAAATAATGGACACTGAATTTACTTGTGAATTGTAGATGGGACAACACCACATGCATTAGACGAAAAATCATTAATCAAAATCAGTCCGATGAAACATGCATGACCCACTTAATATCATATCAAATCTGTAACGTTCACTAATGCTCATAGTAAAATATTATCTGTTTTGAGCTGGAGTNGCAACGACACCATAGGTCTAGCAAAGCAAAGTAAGAGAGGTATATTTGTGCAAAATATTCAGCCATATAAATTAGGGTGCAAGGACAAATCAGTCGTTAATGTCAGAGATTGATCTTTAATTATCATACTATTTGAAGTTTTATGACGAAGTTGACACGTTGACTCATTGCCCTCTCTTTAGTTCTGGACCTACGATGTAACCAACCAAAGTTCCATGAGAGAAGTCTTGATTAAGAACATTTGAGCTTTACAAGTAATTAGGCAACCAATACCATTTAGTTATAGTAGATATATATGTAACAGAACTAAGATTCACAACATCAATTTATAAGCCGTAAAACCCTCAAAATAAGAAGTGAAAAAACCAAACCGATAAGCCAGTTAATCAAACCTAAAGGTATGCCTCAAGTCATCTCGCTAGCCTTAAGCTAAATGGAAATAATTCAAATACACATAGTAAGTATATATATGTGCATAAAACATTAATAAAATGGAAGTAATATTCTGTATTTATTTAATAAAACATAAATCATGTGACATACTATCATTAATAAAATGTGAAATGATAATTATATATGTGCATAAGGCACACTTCATAAGTGGAAGTCATTCAAATACACATAGTAAGTATATTACAAATAAAATCATTAATTGAGACTTTTTGTTTCCATATATTTTAATAATGTAAGCTAGTAATACTAAGAGATATTCGTTTAACATTAGAATTAATACATTCTTAAATAAATTTTTTTGCATACCTTGAAACTTTGATAGAACTATCTCATGTTGTGCTACAAATTTTGCAACTTTCCTTAATTTAGCATGTAAACATACAAAATTACCATGATAGTCATTTTAGTTGTCGAGTACTTCTATTTGACAAAATATTTTTTAATTTTTTACATATATTAATTTATTTATTTTAAAATATCTCCAAACAATATTTGTGCCGATAATTAACCAATTGAATATACAAGATTAGTGGGCTCAATTCTTCTATATCAACGTCCTTAAAAGTATCCAAATGAAAAAAACAAAGATCCATATAAAAAAGTTCTAAAACTTACACAAGAAAATATAATAAATCAATATCATTCATCAATGACTAGTCTATGGTAGTAAATTGAAAAGCATTTTCAATCTACAAATTCGGGTCACATCGTTAGTAATCAATTTACGTTAAACTAATAAAAAATATTAACAACTAGATAATAGTGTGTAAAGATTTGAATGTGTAATTGAGAGATTGAGAATTGTTGAGAGATTGTGTGAGGGTATGAGAGAAATTTGATGAATAACAATGGAGAGAGAAGGGAAATTTATAGTAAGGGGGACACTAATCTGTCATATGACTAAAAGGGATGTCAAACCTACAACAAAATTGCTACAAATGATTATCCTCTTTGTTGAAATAGTGATTATCTAATATTTCTTTGTTGAATGGGGATGCATCACTTTTGATTGTTTGTGAGAATTAATTATAAAGTTTAGTAAACTTCGGATTTCATGAAAGGTACCCAATCGTGCTTGACCATGTACGAGGAACAGTAGTCCATTGATCATAATGTTCGCTCGACAACAATGGCGGCATGGATCCAAATTAAGAATGCGGAAGTATCTTTAAAAGGAAAAGCCTCAGAAAGCCAGTTAGTTTGACATCAAGGTTAATTCAGTCGGTAATTCCAACGTAAACAAGTTCGTCATCGGCCAAGAAAGAAACAACCAGGTTTCAAAGCATTGAAAATAAATGTAATCGCAGAAAACGGCTCCGTAAATCCATGGTTTGCGGTTCACAGATTCCTATCAGCATGCGAAAACAATTTGTTATGGGTCCAATCGTAGCATCGTCGGTCAAAGCAGTATTAGCTACCGGCGACGTGGCGTCGGACCAAACAAAAACAACGAAGAAACAACAGTTACAAACCTCAGAGACCCGTTTCAAATCACACACACAGAAGAACGACCAAGCACAAAAGTCCCGACCAGCGGACCGCAGCCCGATCCGATGACGCAACGGAAAGGATGCGGATAGAAAGGAGAATCCGCTGGCGGATGGGAAAGAAGGGCTTGGATTCGCAACCTCTGAGGTTTAAAGTGTCATACGGCACTTCCTATCGAATTTGGGCGCTTTCTTCATCAGAATCTAAGATATCAAACAGAGAATTAGTCAATCCAAAATGTAATCAGCTGAAGAAAAAGTTCGGGGACGATCGCCTATCAATAAAAAGGAGAGCTTCACCCGGAGAGGGAGGAAACGTAGCAGCGATGAGGGAATTACGTCGAGGAAGTGTTCATATATATACAAGGAATTTTGCAGCGTTGCCCTAAATTGTACAGCGGGTCGAGTCGGGCTGACCCGGATTGAGAGCTGCTAGGGCTAGAGATTGAATTGTTCGGTCTGTCAATTAAATTAGGGAAAAAAACCCTAATTTAATTATGCGAGCAACGGAAATCATTAGTAAAGATATGGTGCATTTGAGAATCATGCTAGACTGGTTGGCCAACGACAGGGTTCTTAAGCAAAACGTCAAATCGTCGAGTCTTTTTCTCAAAGGCTCGAGGCCCAGATTCTGAATCTCTGGCCTCGAGAATCATCAGAGATCAGATTCATTCTTTACAGACCCAATGTCAGTGTTCGCCATTTTGAGTCCCTTTTCTTCCAATCTGAAACAAGGAACGCTTTCTTCTTCCTCCATTCGAAAAAGAGCTCCTTCGATTCAATGGAGTTCATAAGATCTGACCTTACTCATTTATCAGGGCTCCAGCTATGGAGCTGTCCCTTCCAATGTTCCCCTGCTCCCCCATCGTTCAGAAATGAACCTCGGTTTTCTTCTCTATGGCTAGGCTCCCCAGCACCTTCCGTGAGACCCTTAGGATCCAGCCCTCTCTCTTCTCCTCCCCCGTCCGATTTTGGACGCGTGTAAAGAATTTCTTGTAGATGTCGGGATTCGAGTAAAACGATAAGCTTGTGGGACAGCGTGCAGCAGAGCGCAGATCAGGGGCGTCGGCACAAGATACTTAGGATCGTCATAGGATCCAATTCTGGGTTTGGTCATGATTAACGCTCCAATTTGCCAATCAACAAGCAACGTTCATCTTTAATCTACCTGCAATTTTAGCCGCTTCCCAGCAATCTCTCTCTCTCTCTCTCTCTCTCTCCTCCATTAAAGCCGAGCCACTTCTCAGTTCTCACTGGCTCTCCCCCACTTACTCCACTCTACCCAGTCTTCGTTTCCACCCAGAACCAGCGTTTCTCTTTTTTCCACCCTCTGTTCTCTTCTTCCTGGCTCTGAGAATGGAGCGCTGGAATCTTTCTGCTTCCTTATTCTTCTTCTTCCTTCTTCTTCAGCTGCTCCAACTTTCAGGTAAAGTTAGCTGCAATGCCGTTATTGGGTGCTCGTGCTCTAAAAACGCGAGGCAGAGGAAGTTCATAAGCGCCCATTCTGGCCATTTTAACTCTTCTTGTCTTGTTTTTTTTCTTGGAACTGAATCTTTCCTGTTTATTTAGTGTGTCTAACTCCGGAGACTTGTTCAATGCAGATGCGGGTTCGATAGGAGTGAACTACGGCAGAATAGCGAACAACCTTCCGTCCGCTGTTAAAGTTGTTCAGCTTCTCAAATCTCAGGGCCTGCAGCGAGTCAAAGTTTACGACACTGATCCGGCGGTGCTCAAGGCCTTGTCTGGATCTGAAATCAAAGTAACTGTGAACTTACCCAACGAGCTTCTCTACTCCGCCGCCAAACACCAATCTTTCGCCGCCGTGTGGGTTCAGAAGAATGTGGCGGCGTACTACCCCTCCACCCAAATCGAAGCAATAGCTGTGGGGAACGAGGTTTTCGTCGACACTCACAACACCACATTATACCTGATTCCTGCTATGAAAAACATCCACCAAGCTCTTGTTAAGAACAACCTCCATTCCGCCATCAAAGTCTCGTCGCCCATTGCTCTGAGTGCCCTTCAAAACTCCTACCCACCGTCTGCTGGCTCTTTCAGAACCGAACTGGTGGAGTCTATTTTCAAACCGATGTTGGAGTTCCTCCGACAAACCGGGTCTTACCTCATGGTCAATGCCTACCCATTTTTCGCTTTCGAGTCCAACTCTGATGTTATCTCCTTAGATTATGCTTTGTTCAGAGAAAACCCTGGCGTCGTCGACTCCGGCAACGGGCTTAGATATTTCAGCCTTTTTGACGCCCAAATCGACGCCGTCTTTGTAGCAATGTCAGCATTGAAGTTCGATGATATTCAAGTGGTCGTCACAGAATCAGGCTGGCCTACGATTGGCGAGGAGAACGAGATCGGAGCGAGCACTGAAAACGCCGCTGCGTACAACGGAAATCTAATTCGCCGAATTCTTTCCGGCGGTGGGACCCCGTTGAGACCCAAAGCTGATCTCACCGTCTATCTTTTCGCTCTCTTCAACGAAAACAAGAAGAACGGGCCCATTTCAGAGAGGAACTACGGTCTCTTTTACCCAAACGAAGAAAAAGTCTACGACATTCCGTTCACAGTGGAGGGTTTAAAAAACTACCGCGACCACCGATCTCCGATCGCCGGCGGTATGCGGCAGACTGCGCCGCATAGCAGCGGCGGAAACGTGCCAAAGAGTGTCGCCGGAAGGACGTGGTGTGTGGCCAACGGTTCCGTCGGAAAGGAGAGGCTGCAGTCGGCTCTTGATTACGCGTGCGGGGAAGGAGATGCTGATTGCCGTTCGATCCAACCTGGTGCCACGTGTTACGATCCAAACACACTTGAAGCCCACGCTTCCTTTGCCTTTAATAGTTATTATCAGAAGAAAGGCCGTCAGATGGGCTCGTGTTATTTCGGAGGGGCGGGTTACGTAGTCACTCAGTTACCTAGTACGTATTCTATCCCTCTAATCCTTCGCTTTGAGCGTATACTAGAAGCGCGTTAGTAAAATTACTAACATGCGCTGCTCGATCTACGAGGCGTAGGACAATGATCTGTCGAGTTCAACCTGAAGTCAAACCGACACGACGTCCTCGTTTTTAAAGTCCCGAGCCATGGTGTAGAAAAAGAAAAGCTAAAAAATATATTTTTTCCTGAATTGTTTGAAGAAACTTGTGTTTCAGATACTGAAAATCTATCTGGGCTTTGCAGAGATTGGCAAGTGCGAGTTCTCCACAGGATACTGAAGACGAAGGAAAAAGAGAGGAGAGTGGGTGGCGCTCGTGGAAGCTGTTGGAAAGTAGCTGTAGATGGGGGCTGTATTTTCCTTTAGTGGTTGACCAGTTCTTTGACAATTATCGTGACTGCATTTGTTTCAATATTATTAAAATTCTAGCTGTTTTTTTTAGAACACAGTATGATGCTTTTTTTTATCGTTTCAAGTGCTGATATTTTGAGTGTTTTGGCCGGATCTGGTTTCCGAGAGGGGGTCGTCTCAGATCAGACAAGCGACGGGGAGAATATTCAACCAGAAAGACTTGAAATTAGAATTAAAACCAGGCCTGTAAATGGTTCACCGGAGATTGAACGTGTTTTTTGTTTAAATGTTTGCCTGCAGATCCTACAAGACAGCAGTGGATTCCCATGTGGTAGAGGGGCCACCACGCACTATCATTCACATGTGAAAGGAAGTAACTTTTGTTGTTTGTTGGATTAAATAAACTACTCCGTGAATATAAAATACAAAACGTTCTTCGAAGTGGGACTGGATGGCTTGGCCTTTCCGCCATTGTTGAGTCGGTGGAAAAGCTTGAAGAGGGTGAAAACAGACGACCAGCGACGAGGTTCTTTTCTTCTTCAATGTCACTGTACATTTTTATTAACAGTTCATTTGCGTTTTCTGGTATAGATAGATAGGGGCCTTTGGGTCGATTGCCACGCCAACTCATTCAATAAATAGATATGGCAAATGAGTTTAGCCAATTCTAAAGAAATATTACTACCGAGCTCAGTGAGTCAAGCCTAACGAGTTTTTGAAAAAAAAATTAAATTTGAGTCTACATGCGAGCTAGGAGCTGATCATAAAGAGCTCGAGTCATAATGAGTCCAGATTATCGGTCCAACAAACACATAAATTATCATATCTTTAGTGAATATCTTATATATTATTCCCAATATTATATGGTAAAATATATAAAAAAAAAAACCATTAGTGTGAAGAAAAAACAAATACAAAAGTGAAAGAAAGAATAAACTAAATTGAAGAAGGAAAATACCAATGTAAGAAGACACACACTTTATTTGATCAAAAAGCAAGACACACTTACAAAATGATGACAATCTTATTTATAGGTGTTAGTAACCCTTTCTAATAATTGAGATAATAAAACTTAATTATGGCCATAAAAATTGGTTCGTAGGACTGCTTCAATGCTTTCCAATGCTTGGATATATCGTAGGACTCGCTTCAATGCTTTTCAATGTGAATAAACTGGTTCCTCCATGAACCGACTTATAATGCCGACACTTAATGAAAGATCTGGTCTTGTGCATGTGAGATATCGAAGGCTTCCCACCAAACTACGGTATCTATTTACATCGACACGTTCTCCTCCATCAAACTTTGAGAGTTTTGCACCCGGTTCCATTGGTATTGATACCGGGTTGCAACTCGTCATTTTGTACTTCTCCAAAATCTTTTTTGCATATGCCTCTTGTGATATAAAAATACTCATCTCTCCTTGCCTAACCTCCAAACCAAAAAAATACTTCAGGAGACCCATATCTGTCATCTCAAATTCTCGTATCATTGTGCCCTTAAACTCTTCTATCTTCTCATCATTGTTACCTATAAAAATGAGATCATCAACATAAAGAGCAACAAATATCATGTTACCTCTACTCTTCTTAGTATAAAGGGCATGTTCATAGGGACATTGTTTGAACTCATTATCCTTGAAATATGTATCGATACGAGTATTCCATGACCGCGGTGCTTGCTTCAACCCGTAAAGTGTCCTCTTCAATTTTAGCACTTTCTTCTCTTCTCCAATTTTCATGTATCCTGGTGGTTGTTCGACATAGACTTCTTCTTCAAGCACGCCATTCAAAATTGCCGACTTGACATCCATTTGAAAAATTGGCCATTTGAATTGAGCCGCTTGGGATATTAGCAATCGGATTGTCTCCATTCTTGCAACGGGAGAAAACACTTCGTCATAGTCTATTCCAAGCCTTTTGCTTGTATCCCTTCGCAACAAGTCGTGCCTTGTATCGCTCTACATTTCCTTGACTTCACACCAATAGGCTGACTTCCTTCTGGTAATTCTATTGGCTCCCATGTATTGTTGCCGTCAATCGCTTTAATCTCCTCATCCATGGCAACTTGCCACTTCTTGTCTCGCACCGACTCTTCAAAGTTGATATTTTCAGCATCTACCAAAAGACACACAATGTGTACTTCATTAGTCAAATCATACAAATCTTGCAAACTTCACATTTTGGGTTGTTGTGGTTAATCTTCATCATCGATAGTTTCAGAGTTTGTTAGTATAATTGTTGGTACATCAACTGATGCTTCTCCAACTTCGATGTTAACCTCCGTCGAATTGTTCTAATCTCACTCTCTTGCTTCATTTACTCGTATATCACGATTCACTATCACATTCTTGCTTATCGGGTTAATAAGCTTGTATCCTTTTGTCTTCTCATCATACCCAATAAAAATATACATTTTTCTTTTAACTTCGAGCTTCGTTCTTTGTTGATCCGGTACGTGTGCATAAGTCACGCTACCGAACACCTTAAGATGAGAAACTGTCGGTTTTTGTCCGCTCCATGCCTCTTGTGGTGTTTGATCATCTAACATGACATGTGGACATCGATTTTGCACATAGATGGCGCATTGTATAGCTTCTGCCCAAATTTTTTTGGCATATTTTTGGTCTTCAGCATTGATCGCACCATGTCGAGAATGGTTCTGTTCTTTCTTTCTGCCACACCATTTTGTTGAGGAGTGTACGGTGCGGTTAGAAATCGCCTTATGCCTTGCTCCTCGCAATACTTCATGAAAGCCGTTGAAGTATATGCTTCACCTCTATCAGATCGTACTGCTTTTATGTGTCTATCACTCGCCTTCTCCACCATAACTTTGAACTTTTTGAACACCTCGAACACCTCAGATTTTTCTTTCAGAAAATAAACTCAAGTTTTTCGTGAGAAATCATCGATAAAAGAAATGAAATACTTTTTACCGCTGAAAGATTCTGGGGTAATTGGTCCACATATGTCGGTATGAATCATCTCAAGAGGTTGCTTAGCCCAATATTCTGCCGTTTTTTGAAATGAGGTTCTCGCATGCTTGTCGAGCACGCATTTTTCACAAAATTTACCATCGGAAAACATGTTGGGAAGTCTGTGCACCATATTCTTCTTTGTTAACTCTTTTATAATGTAGGTAACCAAAACAGAGATGTCATAGTGATGTTTTTTCTTCTACGTTCACTCGCAAACATTTCTCTCGCACACTTCTCGAATTCATCTTATACATCTGATTTCTTTCCATCTCGACTCGAGCAACCAAACGTCATTGCTTGTCCTTCAAGTGTAGTAGTGTGTCTTTTAAAAATATCGAGTAACACTTCTCGAATCTTGGATTGACCCTATTAAGCCATCATTTTGTAAATAATAAATCGTACCTCAGCCTTTGACTTCCACTTTTGATGCATCTCCAAATGACATATGACCATCTTCAATATTTTGCATCTCTTTGAATAGGTACTCATGTCCGCACATATGGTTGCTTGCCCCTGAGTCGAGGTACCACAAAGTGTCATTTTCGATGTTGACTTCATTTTGAGCCATCAAAAGAAAACCTGCGTTTGTTTCGTCTTCCAAGGCTAGGTTGGTTGTTTCTTCCACCTTTTTATCAGCTCGATAATCTTTTGCAAAATGTCCAATTTTTCCACAATTATAACATTTGTCGGAGTTGCAATCTTTCGCATAGTAACTATATTTGTGACATTTGTAGCACTCGATGTTGGAATGATTCGATCGGACGCCCCTTCCTCTACCGCGTCCTCTTCCACGCCAATTTGATTTTATTGATTGTCCCTAATCCTTATAGTACCCTTCATGATTGTTGTCTTGTCCACCACGACCATTTCCACGATTTCTACGATCTTGACCTCTACATTGAAAATTTTGAGAATAGAGTACATTTTCGTCTTTGATTAACGCCTTGGTTTCAAGTGCTTGCTCGAGTGTTTCTTCTCTCTTCTTCTTCTTACGTTGCTCGTGTGCCTCGAGCTAACCGGCGAGCTCGTCGACCGTGAACGATGCAAGGTCCTTTGACTCTTCTATCGCACACACAACATTCCTCTTCATGCTCTCCAACTCGCCACGAAGAGTTTGGAGACGCACTTGCTTGACTCGGTCGGCTCCTTTGAATACTTTTTCTAAAATGTCTCACGCTCATTTTGAAGTAGTTGCACCTGCAATCTTCTCAAAGCCCGACTCGTCAACGGCTCGAAACAACATATATAGTGCCACCTGATCCTTTGATTGCGCCTCTTTCAACGCCTTGTTTTGAGCTGCCGAATAATCCGTAGTATTTGTTGGTTCTTCGAAACCTTCTTTAACCACCTCTCATGCATCTTGAGAACCAAGAAGTGTTTTCATTTGAATGCTCAAGTTCTCGTAATTGCCCTTCGTTAGTCGTGGTAGCGGTATTTGACCCGACATATTCGTCATGGCTCTGATACCAAATTGAAGAAAAAAACAAATACCAAAGTGAAGAAGAATAAACTAAATTGAATAAGGAAAATACCAATGTAAGAACACACACTTTATTTGATCAAAAGCAAGACACACTTACAAAATGATGACAATTCTATTTATAGGTGTTAGCAACCCCTTCTAATAATTGAGATAATAAAACTTAATTATGGCCATAAAAACTCTAAACTTTTGGCCTTTCAACCACATAACTTATGACATTTCATCTAGATAACTTTTGACTTTTGATTTTTTTAACTTCTAAATTAAAACTCACTAAATAACATTTAATTTTATTCAACATAGTGAAGTGTAAAAAATATATTTAGTCCTCTAATTAATTTAAAATTAAATATAATTCAACAATTTTTTTTTAAAGAATAAATAAATGTGTGTATGTCTTATTTAAATATTGACAATTGCACAATTACATATTAGATTTCAAATTACCAAGTATGAAATAACACTGTATATGAATGCAGGCTCTATCCAAAACTAATCATTTCCAATGTCTCGAACTCATTAACAAGTATGAAATAACACATCATTGGAGTAAATATTATCTATCGTGACCGTAAATACATTTGCAATTGTTCATTGAAACAAACAAGTCTCCATTAATTTCTAATTGTTTCTTGTTTGTAGTTGTCAATCTGACTAAAATTTAAAATTTTTTATTCTTAATTTTAATCTCCATCAATAAATTGTCGAGGCCACACCGTATACTTAATATTTGGAGGTGACGGCCAAGTATCAATAGTTAGGCAAATTCTTTTGCTTCTTTTACTAAGATGTTCTTTGAACTTACTTCTTTCTTAGTTATGTATTATGCAGATTTTTTAAAGTCGAGTTGATACAATCAATGAACGAGGTTTCAGTAATCCTTGTACTCTCATCTGGGAACGACTTTGAGCAAGGTCAACTGTCGCAGTATAATGAACGGTGTTCATAGTACTCGTTGCTCATTGTCCCCGGAGAGTGTAACGTTGCTCGTTAAAAAAACATCTCTCTAAATAAATAATGTACAAGTAGCTCCACCAGAAGTGTCGTTAGACATCAAGGGTGCTTGTTTTCACGTAGGCAAATAAGGTATTGCACGACCAAGTGCTAATATGAATGTTCTATGCAAGTCTTGATAGACTATCTCGCTATTTGTTAATCTATTTGAATAGAGTTCAAATTATAGATGTGGAGAGATGCATGATTATAACATATCAACTATGATTAAGGGTGGGTACGGGCCGGTTCTGCTCGGTTTTATCTCGAAATAGAACTTTGGGAACCGGCACCTGAACCAACAGTTCTGGTTCCGTTCCGGTTTTAACTCAGTTTTATTTTATATTTAAAAATATTAAAATACAATAATAAAGTCTATTTTTTATTCTATTTATGTCGGGTTTTAAGTAATTGCGAGAGTTTATTACCAATTTTAGGATTTATAATGGATTTTATTAGGAATTGAATTGAATTTTATTCGATTTTAGAACTTTTTTGACTCACGGTCGTAGCTCTGGTTTCACGGTTTTTTACTCATAAAAATTGACGCAAATTAATAAATCACGATTTTTTTAAAATTAGAACTAAAATTAAATTAATTATAGTGGTTTTGCCCACCATGTGTTTCACCGTGCATTCTCGTCGACCACAATCGTATCACTGATTTCTAACCGTTAGATCCACTGGAAATGGGCCGTCAAAAAAGCCAACATCAACTGATGCAAAACCGTTAACGACTGGTTCAGCCACCCATTCCCCAACCTCTCCTTTTCCATCTCAGAAAATTTCCCGGAAAGAAAAACATGTCTGCTTTTCCACCCAAAGCGCCACCTTCTGCTTCGTAGATTGGGATCGCAGGCGAGAGGAAGTGGATGAGAGGCAGCCATGCCGAGCAAGCTGAGGAAGGCCATCGGCGCCGTGAAAGACCAGACCAGCATAAGCCTGGCCAAGGTCTCAAACAACAACGCCACCAATTTGGAGGTCGTCATCCTCAAATCCACCACTCACGACGAAGTTCCGATCGACGCTCGCTACGTCAACGAGATTCTGCAACTCGTCTCCTCCGACAAAGCCCACGCCGCCGCATGCGCCCAGGCCCTCGGGAAACGACTGAGCAAGACTCGAAACTGGATCGTCGCTCTCAAATCGCTAATGCTCGTCCTCAGAATTTTCCAGGACGGCGATCCTTACTTTCCGAGAGAAGTTCTTCACGCGATGAAGCGGGGAGCGAAGATCCTCAATCTTTCCAACTTTCGAGACGATTCAAATTCTAGCCCTTGGGATTACACAGCCTTCGTAAGGACCTTCGCTCTCTACCTCGACGAGCGTTTGGATTGCTTCCTCACCGGAAAGCTTCAGCGGCGGATGACCCACCAAGATCAGGAGAGCAGTTCCCGGCGAAGCGTCCGGGAACCGATCAGGGAAATGAAACCGGCAATGTTGCTCGACAGGATCTCATACTGGCAGAAACTCCTCGACCGAGCCATCGCCACCCGGCCGACAGGATCGGCGAAATTGAACAACTTGGTTCAGATTGCCATCCACGCCGTCGTGAAAGAAAGCTTTGAGCTCTACAGAGATATCTCGGATTGCCTTGCGCTTCTCCTCGACAGTTTCTTCCATTTGCAGTATCAATCTTGCATCCTCGCATTCCAAGCCTGCGTCAAAGCCACAAAGCAATTCGAAGAGCTCGCTTCGTTTTACGAGCTGTGCAAAAGCTTAGGAGTGGGAAGGATTTCCGAATATCCGACCGTTCAACATTTGTCCGACGAGGTCATCGAGACGCTACGCGAGTTCTTGAAAGATCAAGCGTCGTTCTCTTCTCAGAGCTGCCGATCCCCGTCTTCTCTTTCGTTTCTTCAGACTGCAGCGTCGAAGGATCTCGGCTCCACCTCCGGCAACGTTGAAGCGTACGATCAATCGGAGCCATTTGAGAGAGTTTCCGACGGAGGGTCTCACTACACTTCGCGATGCACTTCTTTGGAGGATCTTATGAGCATTACTGAGCCTGCTGCAAGCCCTGCTAGGTCTATCAAGCATGAACGATATTCTGAACTTTCCGAACAGCAATCTCAGGTAAACGATTTTGTCAGCACTTATGAATCTGAGTCGTTTCATTCTCTGCCAATGAATCCCGGAGAGAACAACGATTCGGAGTTTGTGTTCTTCGATGATTGGTCGAACCAAGAAAACGAGAATGAAAAGAAAGCTGATTTCGGGGAAGGAGAGCTAGATACTCCGAGTTTGGCAGGAAACGAAAGCGACGCTTGGGAGCTTGTTTTGGCAGAGACGACAAGTCGAGGCTTTACGTATCTATCTAATTTGGAGTCCGCCATTGATGACAGCTTCTTCAATGAAAGCTCCACGTCTCAACATCAGAATAATCCATTTCTTCAAGACCCAGCAGAAATCTCACGAGTCACCTTCCCAAATGAGTTTACAGACAGTGAACCATCAAAACCATTTTCCGCTCAATCGTTCTCTCTCACGCCACCGACATTCGAAGCACAGATAGCTCCGGCGATAGTGCCTCCGACGTTCCGAGCGGAAAACTGTAATGCCTCGATAGCTCTAAAGGAGACAACAATGGTCGCCCCAACTTTCCGAGCAGAAGAGGATCCGTTTGGTGGTAGGGGTTTTGAAAATGAAAACGATCCATTTGCTCCATATAACAGTGAGTATCCAGGCGGGCATAGATCGACAGTGAA
The DNA here is from genome assembly GCA_003255005.1 of Begonia fuchsioides. Lineage (NCBI taxonomy): Eukaryota > Viridiplantae > Streptophyta > Magnoliopsida > Cucurbitales > Begoniaceae > Begonia > Begonia fuchsioides. The sequence goes on from QAOC01005681.1 coordinate 15,749, forward strand.
CGAGGATAACATCTTGCAAGAACAGAAGTTATGGCTGGAGTTCCAAAACAAGATCATAGCCAGACATTCTTCTGCTTGATTCCTCACCAAATCAGAAGCTGTCATCCATTCTATATGACCAAAGGAGAGAGAGAGAAAGAGAGAGAGAGAGAGAGAGAGATGTAAGCTTTACAGCTATTTCAAGCAGTGACTTTATCCACGGGAAATATGACCAAAAGAAAGAGGGGAGGCAATAGCACATGAAAATAATTTCTGAAAAAGATGTACAAAATCTTTTACAGGTGAGGTCTCTTTAATCTGAGCAAGTTAGAAAGAGAGTTGGGAGACCACTCCCTCCACTCTCCGCCGCCATCTGCGGCGAGCTTTCCTCCCTCTTCCCTTGAAATAGCTTCAGAGCCACCGTCAAAATCACATGGCCAGGGCCCTACTGTCTGCCTCACCTCATCCTTAATAATTGTGTACTGGGCTCGCTGTCTTTATCCCTAAAAGCTAAAATCATATAAAATTGGCGTGGCAGGGCAATCTCAGTGCCCACAACCTCTGAAAAAAACTTCGATCATTACCATTATCGGATCTTAACACTTAAGACTCTCCTCAAATATTCAGTGCCGCCATTACAACCATCCAAGGAAAAGCAATCTACATGTATGGCATTGAAAAAGAACACCCATTACAGAAAACGTTCAAAACAAATCTCCATGGATCTCACTTGCGTCTTCAAGACTGAATCAGGTAAGGTAATAGTATTTTACAAGGTACGAAAACCCGAAAAAAAAACGAAGGAAACAAAACAGGATACTCCCTAAAATCCGCATCCATGCTTCATGAAATTAGAGTGGCAACGAAAAATTTCTCTTTTTCTAAGAGAAATCAATCATTGAATAAAAAAAAGGAGAAATGTTTGGATTATGCGAGTATGTGTTCTGTCTGTGCTGTGCTGAGAAATCGAAACGCACTCCACCTGTTTGACAAAATGACTCAAAGACTTAAAAGAGAATATAATTAACCCGATACGATGTATCAGCATGCAGTTTAGATAGGTGGAGGTGGGCGGAGATTCTAGAATGGACGGTCCAGATGTGGGGATGGGGAGTGATCAGATCAGACGGTTTAAAGAAAAGCCACGAACAACCACCAGTTTGACTCTGTCCAGCCACGTCAGTTGGACGGGCCCCACACGAATAGGTCCAGCGATAGCGCACACCGTGTCAGGCCTTAGCAACTAATAATCTTGTCCAGGGATTAATTCAATCCGTACTAAGGGTACTATCGACCTTTCCAGCGAATGTAAGACGGAGGAATAGATGGTCTCTAAGGACACTGGCTTTCCGATTTGGGAATATGACAGATCAAACCTTAATATAAATAAATAAAAATAAAGGAAAGTACGATTTTGCCCACTGTAGATTCATCGTACCTTTGCCACGCGGCCTATTCCCTCCAGCTCCGGCTGAAGATACTCCTCAGCTTGTTCCCGGAGAGTCGTTGCAACGCCTTCTTGGCTCCGGGGACCTCCATCGCCGTCAAGCTCTGGAGGTTCTCACTAGCCCCGGCGGAGATCAGCCTCTTTCTACACCCATGGCTTCCTCCGGCGAGCAAAGCTGTGACAATGATGATCGGAAAACTCTTGTCCACGATCTCGTTTTTGGGGCTCAGCAACTGAACCAGCCTCATCACGCTTTTCTCATCTCTCACAAGTTCTTTCCGATTAGATCGGACCGTCAATAGCGCCGTAAGCGCTTGCACCGCCGCGTCTTGCAAACCAACCGGTTTCGGCATCTCCATTAGCTTGACCAAAGACCCCATGCAGCTCCCTATGGCTCGTTTATTTCCGTCGCTGATGGGTAAATTAGCGAGAAGCGAAACTGAAATTTGCTGCAAACTTAGATTGCCGCCATGTTTGACGAACTCGCCCAACCGTACGATAAACATGGTCGAAGAAGAAAGAAATCGAGCGATGGAATCGGAGGCACAAAGCGAGCTCATTGATCGCAGAACCGGCTCTAACGTATCTAAGCTTGATGAATCTTGTATCAAAAGCAATAATCTTTGCAATCCTCTTTCTTGGATAATCAGAGCCCGGGAGTACTCACTCGAAGATGCTAATATTCCGATGCAATTCGCCGCCTTTCCTTGCGCCGCCGTAGAGCTGGAGACCAGTAGCTGGATCAACACTGGTATCGCACCTTCTTCTGCTAAAGCCGTTCTGATATCTTCAATGGCTGCTATATTCCCAATCGCGCCCGCTGCGTGTGCCTGAGTCGCCGGAGTTCCGGATCGGCAGGCTTCGATTATGATAGGCACGCCGCCGTAGGCAGAGATGGCCCAAGCGTTGTTGGAGTCGGCGGTGATGGCTTCGACGACACTTGCGGCTTTTTCCTTCATGGGCGCAGACGCTGTTTCGAGAATTCTCAAGAGCGGCCCCAATCCTCCTTCTTCGAACATTCTTTTTGTCGACTCTTCGTTCCCTGATGCCAGAATCGAAACAACCGAAAGAGCTTGCTCTTGAATCCACGGCTGATTATTGAAGTCGAGCAAGTGAATCAAGTATCTAAAGTTCCCTTCTTTCGCTACTAGACTTACCGATTTTTCACCGTCGCTAAGAAGATGAAGCAGGGACTCCAAAGCTTTCTTCTTGAACTCAACCCCTCCGATTTGCAGCCTGGTGAAAAGATCTTTGATGAAAAACGCCATGTCCTCTTTGTTCGAACCGGCAGACGGCTGGGATAGAACTATAGCGTTAGACTGTTGGAGAACACCAGAGCTGAGTAACAAATCGAGGTCTTGGATTTGGTTAAAGAGGGAGGCGGAGGCCATGTCGAGGTCGCTCTGCATAAGAAGCTTCCCGCCATTGAATGTGGAATCGGAGCATTTGCGGCAGAGGGTCTCGAGGCGTTGAAGATTGGAGAGAAGGGAAGGAAGAAGGGTCTGCAGAAGGGGATTTATAGACCAGTAGGGGGAAACCGAGACTTCAGAAACGGATGATTGGAGAGAAGAGAGCTTGGAGAAAAGCACTTGCCACCGTCCAATGAAAGATCGCACGGTGAGCGAGGACGCGAGGAGGATAGACAAAACGTTGCTGATAAGCTCGAGAAGCGATTCCGGGGACGCCGCGGAGGGGGTTTCCGGAGGCCCAAATGGGGCGGTGGGGATGGTGGAATGCATTCGGGTATTCCGGCGCGATCTGAATAGGGGGAGAGCTCCGGTCAAGATTCAGAGGCGAACATAGAAAGCCGGAAGAAGGGAGAGAATAAAGAGACGAAAATGGAGAAAGGAGAGAGGCGGAGCAGAGGAGGAAGAGAGTAAAGAGAAGGAAAAGGCGAAGGAAGAGGGTGAGGGCTAGCTAGACAGTAGAGAGTGGTGGAAGGAGAATAATGGGGGAGGGAAAGGAATAGATCCACCTCTGGGCTCGACCCAATTCTTGCTTTCCCGTCTCCCACCCCAATCAACCCGTGATATTTCCTTCTTTCAATATTTATTTTAAACCACACGAATAAATTTAAGTTCAAATCAAAACGAGCGATCAAACCTCGAATCGAAACCCAACCTCGAATCACATTTTAGTGCCTCTACTACCTACAAATTGAGCGACCCGGTCAAGAAGAGCGAATGAAACGATTAAGAGTGGAAATCAGTACAGTCAAAATCGAGCTAATAGATCAACTCGGTCATAGTTTGGCTTTAGAATGCTCAAAATCGATTTGGACACTGAACTTCTTAAAACCAAAATATTTTTTTAGATTTTCAGTTTTATTAAAAATTAAATTCAAAATAAAAAATTAAAACCTAGCTATTAATTATTAGTGAATTATATTAAATATTATCGATGAATTTACTTATGTTCCATAAATTACATGAAATATATATATATATAAACTCCCAAAATTAAAAAAAAATGAGCTACAACGATTGAACTCTTCAATAACAAAGCCCGACCTCTAACTCTAACCCAATAATAAAAACCAAAATTAAACCGATAACTAAAAATCCAATCTTACGCCGAACCGAAAACTTGTTGATTTGTTATAAGATTTCTAAATAAAAACACCTAATTTGATTTGGTCCAACCTCATATTACAACAATTGAACCAAACCAGACCAGTCTCGGCCTTATAGACGGTGATAGGAAGCACCGATAAAAGAGACGGATTGGTTTATTTGTCAAATGAGGTAACTGAGCTTCAGCTCCTGAACCCTTCTTCTTCTTCTTCTTCTTCTTCGATCCTCTGCATTCCATGCTATTTTTCCAAATGCTATGGCAATTTGGAACTAAGCAGCTGAATTTGATGCTAGAACGTTGAGATATGGCGACCCTGACTGATGTAGCTAAGGCACCTCCGTGTAATACTCGCGGCATGAGCTAGTAGGGATGGGTAAAACTAAATCGAAA
>QAOC01005694.1:4422-16132 GCA_003255005.1 Begonia fuchsioides
CCTCATGCAAAACCCCATGCAAGCATGCAAAAATAAACAAAATAAAACCTAGCCGAGAAACCCTCTCGTGTTCTCCAAATATACAACGTAAAATTCACGTAAAAATTAAGCTAAAAATGCGATAAAATCCCATCACTCCGTGTAAATGCTGGTGAGTTGAGTCGTGGAACCCTTGATCAGTTTTGCATGGGACTCCAACTCGCCATGCAACGTGATACTTCAATCGGGTTCGGGTTCGGGCTTGATTCCGGAGCTCTCAGTTTTTGGTTGAAAATTCACCTTTTCTCCTCGCCAAAATTATCATGTGTTTTCGCCTTGTTTGATCCTCCAAAGTTGTCTTAGAAATGTATAATTCTTCAATTAATTTTCCTGCAAAATTAACAAACATATTAGAAAAATTCCGAGCTCGGGCTCGGGTGATTGCTCCGCTTGGCATGCCAATCCGTGGCATGTCATCCTCCCCTGGTTCTTGAGGATTTGACCTCAAATCCAGCGGAAAGTCATCTTCATCTTGTTCATCTTTATGAAATCCGGCAAAGGGAGAAAGATCTTGAACATTAAATGTGGCTGAAACTCCGTAATCTCCTGGTAATTCGAGTTTGTATGCGTTTGGATTGATTTTTTCGACAATTTTGAAAGGACCGTCGGCTCTTGGTGATAGCTTTGAAGCTCTTTGATTCAGAAATCTTTCTTTTCGCAAGTGTAACCACACGAGATCCCCCACTTTGAAATTAATTTATTTCCTACCTCGGTTTGCGTAGTTAGCATAATTCTCATTAGCCCTTTGGATAGATTTACTAACCTTCTCGTGCAGTTTTTTTATAATCTCGGCTTTCTTAGCACCATCCGGATTGCTGATTTCCTTAGATGGACTGGGTAACAAATCAAGAGAAGTGAGGGGGTTAAAACCATACACCACCTCAAAAGGGCTTGTCCGGGTAGCACAATGAACACTACGGTTGTATGCAAACTCAATATAAGGGAGTTGAAGGTCACAATCTGAGAGTTTCTTATTTACCACGCTCCTTAGCAAAGTTCTCAGCGTTCGGTTCACAACTTCTGTTTGTCTATAGGTTTGTGGATGGAAGGAGGTGCTGAAAAGTAGTTTAGTTCTCGTCGTTCTCCAAAGAGTCTTCCAAAAAGTGCTTAGAAGTTTTGTATCTCGGTCCGAAACAATAGTCTTCGGTATCCCATGCAAATGAACCACTTCTTTGAAATAAATCTCGGCCACATGTGGTGCATCATTGGTTTTGGAGCAAGCTAAGAAGTGAGCCCTCCTGGAGAACCGATCTACTACAACCATGATAGAGTCTTTGGACCTGCAAGTTCGAGGAAGACCGAGTATGAAATCCATACTAACCTCCATCCGAGGATGACTCGGCATGGGAAGTGGGAGATACAAGCCTTGAGGAAGCAATCAACTCTTGGCTTTCTTACATATAATGCACTTTTCTATAATTCGATGTATATCCCGAAACAAGTGTGGCCAATAGAAATGTTCTTTAAGAGCCTCTAAATTTTTTTTCTCTCCAAAATGGCTAGCCAACCCTCCACCATGAGCTTCTTTGATAAGGGAATCCCGGAGGCCACCACTTGGAATACATAACTTTTGACACGCTCGGGGTTAGGAGGTGTCGGGAGAAAAGGGGCCAAATGGAAAGACAAGGCAATCTGCCTAGAGAACAAGAATGACTGGCAGAAACAGGGGAGTGAACACACTAGAGCTCCAAATGCATACGGGGCCTTGGGCTAAGATTTTGAGGACTTAAACTTTAAGGAGTGGGCTAACTTTGGCAAAATTTTCAGAGTGAGATCACGTGGAGAACTTAAAATGGCAAGGGGTGAATTTCTGGTGCACAAACAGACAAAACTGTTTTAGGCAGTACAAAAGGTATAGAAAGATCTCTGTACAACTTTCGATGTTGGTAATCTGGGAAGCCAAAAATTGACGGAGAATAACTTCAATGAAAGGGGAAGAGAATGGTGGGTTTTCGGAGGCAAAATCACGACTGGATTACAAGTTATGAAAATTTGAAATCAGGTCGACAGAATGGGCTTGAATTGATTAATCCACTAGAAAGGTGGAGAAAGGAACGTGCACAACTTCCAATTGAAGAAATCTGGGAGTGACATGTAAAAAAAAATATTTCTAGATGTGAATGAGGAACTCACAGCCCAAATTTTAGGACATTAGCACACGGAAAAACAGAAGTTTGCACGGAGTGGACTTTTGATGCACAAATCCACTCGGTAAGGAAACCACAACAACAATAAACACCAAACAACAAAAGATCCGAAAACAAATGGGATGGAGTGAGGGCTATGGGACTTCAAAGCTTGCCTTAATCCTAATCAAGTGAGGAGGAAGGTTGGAACAAAGGCTTAGTGATCCTAGCTAAATCACCAACACCAAGACAACAAAGAAGATTGGATATTACTCACCAAAGTCCCTTGAAGCCGTGAGAAAAGAGGGATTGAGAGCTTCAAAGCTTCTGCAAATTTTCCAATACTTTTCTGTCTGAAAATGCTGAGAAATGAAGGGTAAAAACCCTCCTTCCCACGAGCTACAAAAGGCACATGATTATCAGCTATAGTCCTAAGTGCTAAACCAACATCAAGGTATGGTAAATGAGGCCCACCCTTGACTTTCATCACTAACAAGAGTGATGGTCACTAAGGGAAGGTAAAACCCATCCCCTAAGGCTTCCTAAGACCTTTCCACTTGCAGCCACGTTTACTAACTTACAACAAAAGAGAGACAAACATACTTGCATGGTTTTCACGCAAACCATGCAAGGAAGAGTACAACCGGTTTTCAAAAACCAAAATAAATAAAAACCGACAATCTTCCTTTTTGGGCCAATGCTTTCCTTCATCTTTTCACGTGTAAGGCCGCTCCTTAGAGGCTCCAAATTGGACTCCATCCTTCAGCTCTTCATTGGACTCCATTAGGTGGCTATTGGTTGCATGATGGAAGGTGTGTGGGCTGTTCTCGGATAGCCACCCCTTCTGGATGCCTCTGTAATGGCGATGGTTGACCGGCAAATCTTTCTCCACAATTATTGCTCTGCAGCTTTGTGGAAACCTTGAGATGCTGGCTACATTTCGTATGAAGAACGTTTGGCCAAATAATGTGTGAAACGTTGTTTAGACCGCTGCCCAAGGCTCAGAGGTCAGATTGTACCGAAGCCCAAAGTGTCAACATCTTCATCTTGGATGGTTGGGCCATGGAATGCATCAATCACACTAGTAATCTCGGCTACTTCATCCCAAAACAACCTACAAAATGAACAAACACATTAGGAAACCAATTGGGTTGGCCTTAGGTTAGAAAACCCGTGGCCAAGCCCAAGGTGGCGTTATCGCAAGGTAGGCTCTTGTTAAGGGCTTCTTGTTGCTCATCATGAACACACTCTCGAGTGCTCACTCCCGCGGGTTCCTCTTTGGCTAAGGCATCCTGAGGCATGTCAACTTTCCTGCTTTAAAAAGAAATCCATCCATGAGGTAATATCCGCAATCCACCTTGTTGATACTCAACTCATACCACTTGCTGAAATCTTGCATCTTTATATTCTTCCTTAATCCATTCAAAACCATGGAATTTAGTGGATAATTTTGTTAGAAGGACATACCTTCTTGATAGTGCATCGGCGACCACGTTTGCTTCACCCTTCTTGTATTTGATTATATACGGATATCTCTCAAGAAACTCCACCCATTTGACATGCCTTCAATTCAGCTTGCCTTGGCTTTTAATGTGCCTAAGAGCTTGATGATCCGAGTGAATAATAAATTCTTTAGATAACAAATAATGTTGCCATACCTCGAGTGCTCGAATTACCGCATAGAACTCTTTGTCATAGGTCAAATAATTTAGGGTAGCTCCCTTGAGTTTCTCACTAAAATATGCAAGTGGTCTTCCTTCTTGCATAAGGACAGCACCTATCCCGACTCCGGAAACATCACATTCCACTTCAAAAACTTTATCGAAATCGGGAAGGCCTAACACGGGTGCATTGCAAAGCTTGTGCTTAATGAGTGCAAAACTCTCTTGACAATTTGGTGTCCATTCGAAATCTCTTCCCTTCTTAGTGCAATCCGTCAAAGGAGCCACAATGGAGCTAAAACCTTGAATGAATCGCCGGTAAAATGATGCTAACCCGTGGAAGCTTCGGACATCTGAGACACACCTTGGAACAGGCAAATCCCGAATAGCTTCCACCTTGATTTCATCTACTTCCATTCCCTCCTTGGATATAATAAATCCCAAGAACTGAATTCTTGGTTGCACAAAGGAGCATTTCTTCAAGTTGCCAAAAAGCTTAAAATCTCGGAGTTTATCAAATAACAATTTAAGGTGTTCTCGGTGACTATGCATGTCAAGGCTATAAATCAATATATCATCAAAATAAACCACCACAAATTTTCCCAAAAATTCTTTAAGTACGTAGTGCATAAGCCTCATAAAAGTACTAGGGGCATTAGATAGCCCAAAAGGCATTACTAACCATTCGTAGAGGCCGTACCTTGTTTCAAACGTTGTTTTCCATTCGTCTCCCTCCTTCATGCAGATTTGGTGATAACCACTCTTTAGATCCACCTTTGAAAAACAAGAAGCTCTGCTGAGTTCATCTAACATATCCTCGAGTCTTGGTATCGGAAAACGATATTTAATAGTGATTCGGTTGATGGCCTGGCTGTCAACACACATCCGAAAACTACCATCTTTCTTTGGCACCAAAAAGCGGGTACGAAACAAGGACTTAAAGACTCTCGGATATGCCCTTTAGCAAGAAGTTCTTGAACTTGTTGATGTAATACTTTAGCTTCCTCCGGATTAAACCTATAAGAAGGTCGGTTTGGAAGGATTGCTCCCGGTTGCAAATCTATTTGATGTTCTGATGTGCCACGGATTAGCACATCTAGAAGCAGAAGCAAACTATTTTCTAATGAGTTTGTTGATTTTGTAGGAAGCTTGTTTTATAAAGGTTTAATCAAGAAGCCAAAGATGAAGGGCATGGTGAGCCCTAGTTGTCAAGTGGGGTTGATTCATTTCATGGCCCAACCACACTTGATGAAGGAAGAGGAGTTCAAGGGTGGCACATTAAGGTGGCCCCAAATCACCAAAACATGAAGGGGAAAGCATGTTTTCCTTTTGACAACTTTGTGTAATAATTTAGTTAGTTTTATGTAATAATTAGGAGGATAATTAGTAGCTTAAATTTGTGCACATGTAAGGGTACTTAGTATACCCGTGGCATGGAAGGGTGATCAAAACATCCATGGTGATGAAAACAACATTTCTGGTTTCGGCCCAAGCTGACCTTCGAGGCTTGTGCAGCCGTTTCTAAAACCTTCCGGACCTTTTTTGGACAAACGTGCTTATAAAAAAATGTGTCCCACATCTTAAGGTTTCCATAATGGGGCAGAAAATAAAATTTGGACAACAACTGCCCAGCCAACGATCACCATTACAGAGGCCTCCAGAAGATGGAGCGGCCCAAGAGCATCCAACCCATGGTGGCTGATCCATGGCCATGTTTCATCTTTGTCCTTCATGGGAGCAGCAGCTAGCAGCCCATGGAAGTGCCCAACCATTATGATGTGCTCGGGAACCAACAACCACCAAAGGGGGCGACAACCCGGAGCCGAGCAAGACATCTAGCTAACATGTTTGTTAATTTTGCAGGTTTCACTTTTTCTTCCTTGGATCTCTTAGGAGCTCCCTCACATCATGATCAAGAACTCCCCAAGCATTGCTTACAATGGGAGTATAAAGAATAGGAGAAGTTGGCCGAGTTACAAGATTCTCCTTGCCGAAGCCTCCCACCCGAACCGTGACCACATCCGGCTCCATGCATTAAGATGGCCGAATGCCCCGTCACCATTATGGGAGAGTAGTTCCTGCAAGAAGAGTCCATAAGGAGTGCTGAATATTTGTACATGTATTTGGGGTTATAAATCTTTTAAGTAGGGAAGTATGTTTTTGTTGTAATCAAATTGGTTTGGTTTGAACCAATTTTGTTGGGGATTTTGGTTCGGTTTGGACCAACCCTTTTTGAGGGACCTTCGTCCAACCCTAAGTTTCCATTTTCCCTCCTTTTTAGATATGCTTGGGACGTGGCTTTAGTTGATAGTTCCATGTGGTTGGATTAGGAGGCTTGGTGGGACCCAATTCTCACCTAACTCCTACTCTAGCCACTCATTGGTCCCTAATTTAGGTTTATTTTTTTTATTTCTTTTGTGTAATTTGGAGGGTGTATGAAACCCTCTTCCACGTTGAATGAAAGGCAGAAAAGAGATATTGGTAAATTGAAGAAGCTTTGAAGCTCTCAAGCCCTTCCTTTTCTCACGGCATTTGGGAATCTAGGTGAGTAACATCCTTGATTCTTGTTTGTCTTGGTGTTGGTGATTAGCTAGGATCACTAAACCTTATTCCAACCTCCTTCCTCACTTGTTTAGGAACAAAAGCGAGCTTGGAAATCCCATAGCCTTCCTCCATTTGTTGTTTGCATTTGTGTTTGTCTTTGGTGTTGGTTGCTGTTTTTGGTGCTTACCCGAGTGAATTTGTGCAACAAAAGTCCAATTCGTGCCATTTCTGTTTTCCGTGAACAAAAGTCCCCAATTTTATGGCTGTGAGTTCCTCTTTCATGGCTTGAAATAACTGTTCTTTACGTTTATCCATAGCGCCTCCCCATCAAGAGTTATGCATGCTTTTTCCACTGCCTTCTACCCGAATTTCTGAAATCGGGCAGTTCTGTCCATCAATTTTCTATCCTGCATATCTTCCAATATACCCATGCCTTCCCCCTCAAACCACTTGCGATTTCTTCCCACTTCGTTGAAGTTAAGTTTTACCAATTTCCACCCTCCCAGACTCCCTGCATTGGAAGTTGTGCAGAAGTCTCCCCAACACCCCTACATTGTTTCTTTCAGCTTTGTCTGTTTGTCCACTTAAAATTGCCTCCGTGTATTTTATTGATCCGCACGTGTTTTAAGCTGTAAATTTGGTCAAACTTAGCCCACTCTCAAGGGTTTAAGTCCTCCAATTTCTAGCTAAATCCCCTGTATGCATTTGGAGTTCTCCTTGCTCCAATCCCCTATTTTTGCCTACCTTTCTTTCTCTCGGCAGATTGTTGCCATCTCCTCTCTTCCCGACACCTCCGCATCTTTGAGCGTGTCATGTTCGATAACCTGAAATGGTGGTAGACCGAGTGGTAAGTCTTCCGGGAATACATCTTGATACTTCTCAAGGAGTTCTCGGATCTCTTGAGGAATTTCTCCCATTTCTTCAATTCTTTCTTGGAATAATATAAGTATCATCGAATTTCCTGCCAAAATAGTTCTCAATAACTCTTTCTTATTCATAAACAAATTAGTTTTGGCCAAGCTCTTTGCCTTCTCAAGTTCATCCTTGGCCACTTGATCTGGTTCAAGAGGAACTAATTTAATAGATCGTCCATTAAATTTGAATGAGTATTGATTTGTGAATCCATTATGCATAACCCTCCGATCGTATTGTCATGGTCTCCCGAGTAATACATGGCTTGCACTCATGGGAACCACATCACACATCACCTTATCTTTATACTTCCCAATAGAAAAATCAATGCACACTTGCTCGGTAACCTTGAGGTCTTCCTTATCATTTATCCAACGCAAATTATAAGGCTTCAGATGTAAACTAGTTTTCAACTTCAATTTATCAACTAAGTCCCGAGATGCTACGTTAGTGCAACTACCACCATCAATAATAAGTGAACATACCTTTTCTTGGATCAAACACCTACTATGAAAAATATTTTCTCGTTGGAGTTCCTCTTGTTGAATTTGAGTAGTAAGCACTCTTCGGATAACCATTAACAAGGGAGTTTCTTCATCTCCGGTTTCCAAGTTTGGATGATGGCTGAAACCACTTCTCAAGGCCATCCTTCAAACTTAAAATCACACAAAAANTTGCAAGAATGTGAAAGCCACTTGATCTTGAATCTCAGCGAATTTTCCCTTCTTCCTTGGCCTAAAATACCCTTCTCTTAGCCAAAAATTCCTCATGCAAAATCCCATGCAAGCACGCAAAAATAAACAAAATAAAACTTAGCCGAGAAACCCGGTTCTCCAAATATCCAATGTAAAATTCACGTAAAAATTAAGCTAAAAATGCGATAAAATCCCATCACTCCATTTAAATGTTGGTGAGTTGAGTCGTAGAACTCTTGATCACTTTTGCATGAGACTCTAACTCGCTATGGAACGTGATACTTCAATCGGGTTCGGGCTTGATTCTGGAGCTCTCGGTTTTTGGTTGAAAATCCATCTTTTCTCCTCACCAAATTATCATGTGTTTTGGCCTTGTTTGATCCTCCAAATTTGGCTTAGAAATGTATAATTCTTCAATTAATTTCCTTCAAAATTAACAAACATATTAGAAAAATTCCGAGCTCGGGCTTGGGTGATTGCTCTGCTTGGCATGCCAATCTGTGGCATGTCAATATGGTTAGGGATTAAGGCTTAGAGTTTAGAGATTAGGTTTTTGTGCTTTGGGCTTAGGACTTTGGGCTTTGCACTTATGGCTTTGGGTTTAGGATTTTTGGGTTTTAACTTAGGGCTTTGAGTTTGCTCTTAAGGATTAAGGCTTAGGGGTTAGGGCTTTAGACTTTGGCTTTAAGGCACTGGGCTAAGGGCTTAGTGCTTAGGGCTTTGGGCTTTAGGTTTTGCATTTCGGGCTTATGGCTTAAGGCTGAAGGCTGAAGGCTTAGGGATTAAGGCTAAGGGCTTTGGGCTTATAATTTTTGGCCTAGGACTTAGGGCTTAGGGTTTACGGTTTAGGGCTTAGGGTTTATGGCTTAAGACTTAGGGTTAGGGCTTAGGGCCTTGAGCTTTGGTCTTTGGGATTTGGGCCTTGGGCGTACGACTTAAGGAGTATGGCTCAAGGTTTAGGGCTTGGAGCTTAGTGTTTACAAGTTAGGAAGTTATGCTTTGGCACTATGCTTTGGACTTTTTCTTTTGGGCTTAGGGCTTAGGGCTTAGGGCTTAGGGCTTAGGGCTTCAGGCTTAGGGATTTGGGCTTAGGCACTGATGTGCTATCCAGAAGGGTTAGCACGTCGTGGGTCAGACTGGTGCACGCACGCGGGGCTCGAGTGAGGGGGATGTGCGGTACACGGGAAAATGGGTTCGGGCGAATGTTGGGTTTGGAATGGAAGATTGAAATGGAAGGGAAATGTGGGAGAATGTCGTGGACAATAATGAAATGGCTTGAAGAAATGGAAAGATGGCTCGGGTGGTTAAATGAAGGGCGTGATCGGAAAAGGTGGTGGTGATCGCTCGTGGAAGGAAATGGGCTCGGGAGAGCTTTTAGTTTAAGATGGTCGGGCAAGTCGAACACTTGAGCAATCAAAGTGTTCGGATGGTAGGCCTTTCTCGTACTCGGATATGACGCACCGATCGGACGCGCAAGGGGTGACGCTCTTGGCCGGATATGACTCACTAGAGAACTGGACGTCGGAAAGAGCTTCAACTTGTTAGAAAGAAGGTGCGTAGCACAATTTTATTAAAATTCTCTCTGCCTTCTAAGTGGAAGGCCGATACACTTAAATAACCATTAAACTAAAAATGAGAAAGAATTAATCTAAGCCCTTCAATTCGGTGGACGCCTTGGATCAACCGGGAAAGATCTTCCTTGAATTTGGTGAGACCAAAGATGGTCCTCTTCAGCTGAAGGCTCGAACCAACATGGATATGAGTGGCTGAATTTGAATAGAGACTGTGGCGGACCAGGGAAGACCTTCGGTTGACCGAGGGAGGGCACGCGCGGCTCTTTTGAAATGTTGACCATGGGTTGACCGTGTTCCGGGCCAAAAATGTTCCCCTTCGGCTGAAAGTTTGAACCAACAAGGATATGCATGGCTGAATTTGAATGGAGACCGTGGTTGACCGGGGAAGACCTTCGGCTGACCAAGGAAGTCCGCGCGTGGCTCTTTCAAAATAGACGATGTTCCGGTCAACATGGGATTTGCTCGGGCTAATTTTGAAATGGAGCCTCCAGGTGTCTGAAGTTGACCGACTGAAGGTGCGCGCTCGGTTAATTTGAATGAAGATCCGCCATTGCTCATGGGTGAACGCGGGCTCATTCAAATCGTCGACCTCGGGTTTACCGAGCTCCGGACATCTTGGGATTGGCGCAGGCCAATTTGAAAGGGATACTCCGGTTGTCTTGGGTTGACCGAATGAAGGTGCGCGCCCGGCTAATTTGAATGAAGATCCGCCGTTGCTCATGGGCGCGCGCGGCTTGTTCATATCGGCGACCTCGGGTTGACCGAGCTCCGGACATCTTGGGATTTGCTCGGGCCAATTTGAACCGTGACCTTCCCTTGAGCAAATAATCTGATTACTCAGATAATTAAATCAAGGGATCGATAAAATCCGGCCTAAGACTTATGGTTGACCGAAGCCCTTTTTTAGTTGACCGAGGTCTCCAACTATACGCATTCAACACTTAGCCGAATTCTTCCACTCTTTCTCTTTGGGCCTATTTCTCATCCTTCTCTGAACAATTATTTGGATTGAGCGTTCTTCACGATGGTCACTTATTCCATTGGGCTGAAATCCTAGAGGATTTCGGCAAGGCCGACGACCAATTCTTCATTGGTCGTCGGGTCATGACCTTGCGGGTGGGCTCTGGGTGTGTCGTGGTCGGGAGTGCTCAGACACCAATTATTGACAACCTTTGGACGCTCCCGATCAGCCTCAAAAGGTGTTCTTCCTGTAAAATGAGCAACTAAGTTAGTGAAATTTGGTGCGTACATTGGGGCTAGACCGGTGGTGTACGCCGGTTGTACATCAGGCACGACGTAAGGCTTTGGGCATGGGGCCTAGGGATTAGAGTGTTTATGGCTTAGGGCTTTAGTGTTACAGCTTAGGGCAGATGACTTATGCCTTTGGGCATATGTCTTTGGCATTAGAACTTTAGGCTTAAAGCTTAGGGCTTAGGGCTTATGAATTAGAGTTTAGAGCTTAGGGTTGTGGGCTTAGGGCTTTGATCTTTGGGATTAGGTTATAGGGATTACTGTTATGCCCTTAGCTTAAGGCTTTTGGGTTAGGGATTATTGCTTAGAGCTTTATGCTTTTGGCTTTAGGTTTAGGGCGTAGGGCTTAGGGCACTAACTTTAATCCATACAGCTTAGTTTTTGGGCTTAAAGCTTTAGGCATTGGGGTTTGGGCTTACAATTGTAGGTTAGGACTTTTATGTTAAGGCTTTTGGGTTAGGGTTTGGGTTTTGGGCTTAGGGCTTTGAGCTTTGCGTTTAGGTGTTAGGGATTAGTTCTAGTGCCTTGGGCTTACGGCTTTAGGGTTAGGGCTTATAGCTAAGAGTTTTATGTTTTTTTCGCTTTGGGCTTAAAGCTTAGGTCTTCAGGTTTAATCCTTACGGCTTAAGTTTTTGACTTTTGACTTAGGCATTGGGCTTTAGGCTTACAGTTATGGGCTAGGGCTTTTATATTAGGCTTTAGGCATGACACTTGGCTTAGGGGTTAGGGATTGGGAAGTAGCGCTTAGAGCTTACGATTTAGTGCTTAGGGCTTAGGGCTTCTAGCTTTGTGCTTATCGCTAAGGCTTAGGGCTTAAAACTTAGGGCTTATGACTTGAGGATTAAGGCTTAGAACTTTGGGCTTAGGGGTTAGGGTTTCGAGGTTAAGGCTTCAGGCTTAGCGCTTTA
>QAOC01005700.1:10567-21601 GCA_003255005.1 Begonia fuchsioides
GAGAGAGAGAGAGAGAGAGAGAGAGAGAGAGAGTTAAAAGCAAAAAACGAGATTTAGTTTTAAGAAAAGAAGAGGTGATAGAAAGATTAAAGGTATTGTAGTTGAGGCTTTCTTCAGTGGTTGGGATGACGTTCAAACAGACCTGCATGATTTGCATGCATGAAAATTTGAGTGAGGATTAGTCGACATGTCGCTGTAATGTCCTGCTAGGAATTGTATTTTGTAACACGTAACCACGTTCTGCTTTCCTTGATTCCCACGCTCGATTTTAGCTGGAATAAAACATTCAAATTTCAAGGTGCATTAGGGTTCTATTAAATTCAAATCATTATGATTTCACTGTTATGAAGGAAACGCTTCGAGTCGAGGACTGAATGCCTGTGTGAATGACCTAAGTCAGCTTGTTTTTGGGTAAGTGTTTAAATTTCTTGACGTAAATTTTAATTTATGGTATGGATTAATATTTGACCAAGTTCGTCCGATTTAGAATGACTATTGTTTTCTAGCTATAATTTGCTGTTTGGATTTTCGATTCAAACCTTTTGATCTCGTGTTGTCATGTTCTTCATTTTGGTTGTGACTTTTTCCTCTCTCACATCAGGGAGATAATTTTGGGGGTTTAAACCCTATAAATTAACATCTACTTCCTTTATTCTTCCTATCTCATTCCAAATTACTTATATCTCTTTGACATATTTGGTCTTATTCATACTCTCTTTGTAATATTTCTTTTTAAAATATATTTTGGTAGTGTCCGAGGACGTAGGCATAATTGGCCGAACCTCGTTAAATTTTGGTGTTCTTTTTATTGCTTTATTTAATAGCCTTTTGTTATTTTGTCGGATATAGTTGTGATTTATTATGCTATTAAATTACTATTGATAATTCTGTCTAAGGTAAGACTTGGTATTTAAGTGGTCCGTTTGTGACCATCTTCTATTACCTGAGAATTTATCTAGTGTGATTTTTTAGTACAATAGCTTACACGCTATTTAAAAATTGCCCGAGCTTCCGCAACAGTTGGTATCAGAGCCAAATTTTGTAGTATGCTCTGCGGTTGTAGCTTTGTTTGAACTTCCACATCAGAAACAATTCTTTAAGCTTTGGTTTTTTGGCTATTAAATAAATTTGGAGCAAAAATGACAGACTCATCAGAAATGAAGCTTTTCATTTCTTCAGTACCATCAAGAAATGTATTGTCAAATGCGAGATTTTCTTTGGAGATTTTTTATGGTACAAGTCATTTTAGCATGTGGCAAAGTGAAGCTCTAGATGCTTTATTTTAACAAGGTCTAGATATTGCCATTGAAGAAAAGAAATCAAATGATGCTGAGCAAAGAGATTGGGTTATGCTAAATGTTTAGCGTGTGGTACAATTCGATCGTGTCTATCAAGGGAGCAGAAATATGCATTCTCAAAGGAAACTTCTGCAAATAAATTATGGATAGCACTGGAAGAAAAGTTCCTGAAGAAAACCAGTCAGAATAAACTTCACATGAAGAAAAGATTGTTTCGCTTCACTTATGTATCGGGTACCACTATAAATGAACACATCACCAATTTCAATCAGCTAGTTACTGATTTGATGAATATGAATGAAATGTTCAAAGATGAAGATCTAGCATTGATGTTGTTGGGATCCCTTTCTGAAGAGTTTGAGTTTCTTGAAACGACTCTACTTCATGGGAAGGCCGTTGTGACTCTCAGTGAAGTTTGTGCTGCCCCGTACAGTTATGAACTAAGAAGGAAAGATAACAAAGGAAGCACCAGTGGAGTGGAGCTACAAAAAGCTCTAATTGTGAGAGGTCGTTCGCAAAGCCAGATTAAATGAAAGAAAGAGAGATCGAAGTCGAGACCCAAAGTGGGCAAAGATGAATGTGTTTTTTGTCATAAAAAAGAACACTGAAAGAAAGATTGCCCAAAACTGAAGCATAGAGGAAAATCTAACAAGTGAAAAATTATCGCAGATTCAAATATTGCTGAAAGCAAAAGTGATGCGGAATCTGATTTTTCTCTAAGTGTTTCAGATTCATCATCACATCTAGATGATTGGATTTTGGACTCTGGTTGCACCTATCACATGTGTCTCATTCGATAATGGTATTTTGAATTTCAAGAAATCGATGGGGGAATTGTTTACATAGACAATAATAATTCATGTAAAACTACTAGGATAGGTTCAATTAAGCTGAAAAATCATGATGGATCCACTAGAATTTTGCGGGATGTACGCTATGTGCCCATGCTAAAGAAGAATCTCATCTCATTAGGGACTCTAGAATCTAAAGGTGTAGTTGTGATGATACTAGATGAAGTTCTTAAAGCAACTTCAGGAGCACTTGTGATGTTGAAAGGTGTGAGGAAGAATAATCTATATTACTATCAAGGTAGTATAGTTATTGAAGCAGCACAGCAGCAACTTCAAGTCTCAAGAAGGATGCAGAGGTAACAAAGTTGTGGCATATGCGATTGTGACATGCTGGTGAGAAATCTTTGCAAATGCTTGTTAAGCAGGGATTGTTGAAAGGTTCGACGACTTGCAAATTAGAATTTTATGAACATTTTTATAGGAAAACAACGAAGAGTGGAGTTTGATACTGCAATTCATAATACCAAGGGCATTCGGGATTATGTGCACTCAGACGTGTGGGGACCAGCACAAACTCTGTCACTCAGAGGTAGACATTATTTTGTCACTTTCGTCAATGATTTTTCTAGAAGAGTTTGAGTGTTTACTATGAAGAACAAATATAATGTGCTTGGAGTTTTCCTTAAATGGAAAGCTGAAGTTGAAAACCAGACATGAAGGAAATAAAGGTTCTCCGATCAGACAACGGTGGAGAATACAAGAGCGACTCATTCCTAAAGGTATGCCAAGATTGTGGCATTGTTCGACACTTCACCGTTAGAGGAACACCACAACAGAATGAGGTGGTAGAGCGTATGAACAGAACACTTGTAGGAAAGTTTGTTGTATGTTGTCTAATGCCGGGTTAGACAGAAAGTTTTGGGCTGAAGCTATAACAACGCTCAACATCTAATCAATCGTTTGCCATCATCTGCTATAGATGGCAAGACTCCTTTGGAGGTATGGTCTGGAAAACTTGTTACTAATTATGAGACGTTACATATTTTTAGTTCTATTGCGTATTATCTGTAGGATCGTATTTAACCTAAGTGGGAGGGGGGGTGAATTAGGTTAATAGATATTTCTATAAGTTTAATGCAAATTCTTGATTTCTCTTCTAAATTTGGTTATCTATTAAATAACTAGGCACAAACAATAATTAAATAGTTTAAGGGAGAGAGAGATAACACTGAGATTGTTAATGCGGTTTGGCCAACCTTGCCTACGTACGCGCTTCAAGGTTGCTCCTTGAAGATCTTTCCGCTCTACCTCGAGCTTTACTAAGATTGACTTCCGGGTGTCAATCAAACCTTACAAATGACTCTTCTTTCTGAGAGGCGTCACCCCTTTACAATTTCTCACAAATAATAACTTGAAGTTTTTCGAGAATGATTTGAAACTACTCTCTCGATCACAATGAGAATGATCTTATATGATTTACAATGAAGAGAGAGTAAGAGAAAAGCTAACTAGAAATTTTGGCAGAGATTGGACGTGCTTTTCTCTCTCGAAAATCGGCTTTTTCTTTTGGCTTCTCGTCTGCAATTTATAGATTTTCCGTCTGTCAGACTTCGGAGCTGTCGACATATCTTCGGGGGCTGTCGACATAGAGATAGCCGTTGAGACTCATAAGGAAGTAGCCGTTGAAGAATTTTCCTGTCGTTGGTCTTGACCGGTCGACATGAACTTTGGAGCTGTCGACATAACTTCAGTATCTCGAAGTTCTTCGGTCGACATCTACTCTTGGCGGTCGACATGGAAAACTCTCTGGAATTTAGCCGGTCGACATAAGTTCTTTAACTGTCGACATAACTTCTAATTTCTTCTTCCGCTGGAAACTTGAACGGTCGACAGATGTTCCTAACGGTCGACAGACAATTTGTCTCTGGATTACAAGCGGTCGACATAAGTTTCGTCCGGTCGACATACGATCCAATGTCTTGAACTTTAATTGTCTTCAACCGGTCGACATACTTGATAGGCGGTCGACATATGATTCTTCTCTGGACTTTGAGCGGTCGACAGAACTTCTTACCTGTCGACATAAATTGCTTCTTCGACACTTCTGTTATCCGTGCGGTCGACATATTGAGCAGTTCGGTCGACATAAGCTTTAAAAAAAACTTACCGAATTCTGCAGCACTTGCTAGAATTTAATTTTATCTTTCATACATAATTAACATAGTTATCATAAAAAATAATTGATTGCTTTAAAACCTTTTAAAGCCAACAATCTCCCCCTTTTTGATGATGACAAAACAATTGAAAGATAAATTTACTCCCCCATACAATATGCATGCATGTTTTATAGATATTCAAAGCTCCCCCATACATAGTCACTTATTCTCCCCCATTGACATTATCAAAAAAAATATAAGCATCAAAGAGAATAGAGCAGTAAAGCACAAAGATAGAACATTGAATCACACAAAAAAAATATTGTTTACGTACAAGGAGAGGTGAACAAAAGATGAATTACTAAGTAAAGCTAAGATTCAAAGTCTAAAAGAGATTTAAACAATATCTACTTAGATATCCTTTTCTCCTCTTAATGCCTCGTCATCTAAGGATGGAAAAGTAATCGGTGAGGAGGATGGGGAATCAAGAACCAGAGTTCCAGTGGAGGAGGGAATCAACACCGTCCCTACTTCAGGAAGTTGCTCCTTGACCGGATCACTAGCCGGTGTGACATCTGGCTCAGCTGAAAAAGGAGTAGGTCGTGCTGAAGATCTTGGATCATCCTTTTCATGTTCTTCTTCGTCTTCATAGTAGTCGTCCCAAGCATCAACTTGTTTCTGGAGTTTATCAACCTTATGATGTAATGACTCAACTGAGGATGCTAAGTTTGAGATGAGTCCTGTGAGCATATCAAGTCGTTCCTCAATCATGGAGGAAGAGAATTGTTTCTCGCGAGCAGTCCGATGCTCTGGTGGAATGTGAAGCTCGTCTGATGTCAAGGGTGGGTCATTTCTTGAAGAGGAAGTGGGAGACTTGGGTGGCATGTTTTTCTTGTAATGCCAAACTCCATCATCATCCTGGGCTAATCCCATCCTTGCAAGTGTGGAGGCAGAGTAAACATCAAGGTGCCTGACCTCGATGAAGGAAGTTGAAGGAGGAAACTGAACACCTTGTTTTGAGAAAATCTCCATTAGGAGGAGATTGAATGGCAGGGACTTAGATGCCACATCCAGGACATCAAGCATACGCTTCATAATAATGTATCCGACATTGAAGCGTCTCCGTTGGAAGAACATGTAGAGAACATACAACTCCATGTTGCTGATATGGTCTCTATCCCCGCCTTTGGGCAGCAGGTTATAGGTAATGATATGGTGTAATAGACGTGCCGTTATATTGAGATCACTTGCCTTTGGTTTGTACGGGACGTTCCTTGGATCCTTTGCGATTAATCGCAAGAAATCTCGATAATCTGAGCACCGAACTAGTGAGGGTTCCTTCTCTTGCTCGTAGTATTTATCAGTGAACTCATTTGAGGTACACTTGAGCATTGTGTTCAAGGAGTCAGCAATGATTCTTATAGGACATCCTAACACATAGCTCTTAAGGGCGAAAAGGTGAGGAATTGAGTGCAAATTTGCGTAAAATAATCGGATTACTTCCTCATTGTAACTACTCCTTAGGCTAAATAAGGAAGTTAAACCTAAATAATCTGTGTATTCAGAGATATCAATCCCTGCTATTCCATGTGATAAATATACTCTACTTAGGATTAGAGGTTTTGATTGAAAGTACTGAGTATACCTCTCTTGAGCTTTTTCGTTTCGAAATAGACGCTTATCAATGGACGGAGGAAGAGATTCTGAGGGTTTGTCTGACTGTGAAGTTCGTTTCCTCTTGGTCGGAAGTTTAGAAGTAGAAGTCATTGATCTTAGGGAAGCTTAAGATCTAAGACAAGGAGTGAAGAGAGGAGAGAGAATCGCGAGAGAGAGAGAGATACCCGAGGGAATTAGAGTTCAAAACTGAAATCCACCCGCGGGAAGGGTTTTAAAGTTGTATCTTCGGTCGACCGAATCATGATTATGTCGATCGTTCTATGACAGAATCGAAAGTCCTATCGACATACCCGAGGTTATGTCGACATCTTTTTAGACAGAGCCAAACATCTGGTTGACATACACTTCTTTATGTCGACTGTTGTCACAATACTTAGCAGAATAATAAGAAAATGATGTTCTTAAACACCATCAACCCGAATAATCCCTAACCTAGTTCTAATTCCAACAAATGTCTTCTCATCCAAGGGTTTTGTGAATATGTCTGCTAATTGATCACAAGACTTGACAAATTCCAAAACAATATCCCCTTTTTGAACGTGATCTTTGATAAAGTGATAACGAATTTCTATGTGCTTGGTTCTTGAGTGAAGAATTGGGTTCTTCGAAATGTTAATGGCACTCGTGTTATCACACAAGATAGGAATTTTAGAGAACCTTAGGTTGAAGTCCTCTAGAGTTTGCTTCATCCAAAGCATTTGAGCACAACAACTACCGGCTGCGATATATTCGCTTTCGGCAGTTGAAAGAGCAACTGAATTTTGCTTCTTTGAAAACCAGGAGACTAAGGACTCTCCTAAAAATTGACAAGTACCACTTGTACTTTTCCTATCCACTAGACTACCTGCATAGTCTGCATCGGAGTATCCTAACAAATCAAGAGAGACTCCTTTTGGATACCATAATCCTAAGTCGAATGTGCCAATTAGATATTTGAAAATTCTTTTTACGGCTTTCATATGAGATTCTTTAGGAGCCGCTTGAAATCTAGCACATAGACAAACACTAAACAAGATATCTGGACGGCTAGCGGTTAAATATAAGAGAGATCCAATCATACCACGATATTTCTTAATATCCACACATTGACCATTTTCATCTTTATCCAATCTTGTGGTGGTACTCATGGGAGTTTTAGATGATTTACAAGAGTTTAATCCAAATCTCTTGAGGAGATCCTTGACATATTTCTCTTGACAAATGAATGTTCCATTTAAAGATTGCCTAATTTGAAGTCCTAAGAAGAATCTAAGCTCCCCCATCATGCTCATTTCAAATTCTTCTTGCATGAGGGATGCAAAGTTATCGCACAAAGACTTATTAGAGGCTCCAAAAATGATATCATCTACATAAATTTGAACAAGAAGGAGGTCCTTTCCTTCATGTTTAGTGAAAAGAGTTGAGTCGATTTTTCCCATGATGAACTCTCTTTCCAGTAGAAAGTTCTTTAATCGATCATACCATGCTCGTGGAGCTTGTTTAAGACCATAAAGGGCTTTATTAAGCTTAAATACATGGTCTAACTTTTCAAAAGACTCAAAACCTAAAGGTTGTTCTACATATACTTCTTCCATGATAAAACCATTTAAAAATGCACTTTTTACATCCATTTGGAAAAGTATAAAGTCCTTGTGACAAGCATAGGCTAGTAGCATCCGAATTGACTCCATTCGGGCCACCGGTGCAAAGGTTTCCTCAAAATCAATTCCTTCTTCTTGGTTATAACCTTTAGCAACCAACCTAGCCTTGTTTCTAACAACTATACCATTTTCATCTAACTTGTTTTTGAAAACCCATTTAGTTCCGATGATGGTGCGGTCTTTAGGCCTAGGGACTAATTCCCAAACTTGGTTTCTCTCAAATTGATTTAATTCCTCTTGCATGGCCATTAACCAATTTTCATCCAAAATGGCCTCATCAAATTTCTTAGGCTCTAATTGAGAGATAAAAGCAACGTTAGCACATAGGTTTCTAAGAGAGCTTCTTGTTTTTACTCCTAAATTAGGATCACCTACAATGTCCTCTATGGGATGACTTTTGGAATACCTCCACTCTTTAGGTAAGCCATCATTGACTGCCCTAATTGGTTCTAATTCTAGAGAACTTGGAGGACTTTCCGAAGGGATAACATCTAAAGAATTTTTCTTACCCTCATCTAGGCTCAAGGATTCCATTTCTCTTTCCAAATCAATATTTGGATTTTGATTTTCTACGAGAGAGAAAGATTCGTCAAAAGAGACGTTCATTGATTCTTCAACCACTAGAGTTCTTTTGTTGAAAACTCTATAAGCTTTACTAGACAAGGAGTAACCAAGAAAAAGACCTAGATCTGTCTTTGAGTCAAATTTTCCTAGATTGTCCTTTGTATTCAGGATAAAGCACTTGCAACCAAAAGGCCTAAAATATTTAACACTTGGGGATTTGCCTGACCAAAGCTCATAGGGAGTCTTTTCTAAGATAGGGCGGATTGAAACTCGATTTATTGTGTAGCATGCCGTGGCTACTGCTTCCGCCCAAAAATATTTAGGGAGAGAGTTTTCATTTAGCATTGTCCTAGCTAGCTCTTGAAGAGATCTATTCTTTCTCTCAACAACTCCATTTTGTTGAGGAGTTCTAGGAGATGAGAAATTATGGTTGATTCCATTTTTAAGGCATAGGTGCTCAAATTTCTCATTTTCAAATTCTCCTCCATGATCACTGCGAATAGATACTATGGAGAGATCTTTTTCATTTTGAACTCTCTTCATAAAAGATGTAAAAGTCTCAAAAGATTCATCCTTAGATTTAAGAAAGTATACCCATGTAAATCTTGAAAAATCATCAACAATTACAAAGGCATAATGCTTGCCACCTAGGCTAGCTACTCTAGAGGGACCAAAGAGATCTAGATGAAGGAGTTGAAGAGGTTTCTCGGTTGAAATAACCGATTTAGGAGAGAATGAGGATTTTGTTTGTTTCCCCATTTGACATGCGTCACAAATCTTATCTTTCTCAAAAGAGATCTTTGGAAGACCTCTAACTAAGTTTTTCTTAGCAATCTTAGCTAAGGTATCCATACTAACATGACCTAGTCTCCTATGCCATGCCCAACTATCTAGAGGGGATGTTGCACTAAAACATTTTTCATCAAGGCATGCAACATTATCCAAATCAATTGTATAAACATTTTCAGTTCGATATCCAATAAAAAAGATTTTACCATCAGAAATATCTTTTATTTGGCATGATTTGGATTCAAAAATAACTCTATATCCTTTATCACAAAGTTGACTAATGCTCAAAAGATTATGCTTTAAGCCATCAACTAAAAGAGCATTTTCAATAATAGGGGAAGAACCATTACCGATATTTCCAATACCTATAATCTTCCCTTTTTGATTTCCTCCAAAAGAAACATTCCCTTTCTTTTGCTTGATGCTAGTAAAACGTGAGGGATCTCCCGTCATATGCCTCGAACAACCACTATCAAGGTACCAAAGATTCTTTGCAAGGGAGCCTTCCACCTACACAACAAATCAAACATGTTTCTTAGGTACCCAAACCATTTTGGGTCCTTGAGAATTAGCCTTAGGTCCTTTTGGAACCCATTTTAGAACAGCATTTTGATTTTTGCCTCTTATTTTAGAAGGGCATACAAAGGAGGTATGACCTATTTCATTACATGCGTGGCAAGGTCTTGGTTTTTCAAAGAAGTTCTCATACTTCTTTTTCTTTTTGAATGATTCATAACCTATGCCTGCTTTATCAAAAGTTGTTCTTTGATTACCTAGAAGCATATTTAGATTTTTGCTTCCATTTGTAAATCTAAGTACGATTCCTTTCAAATCATCATTTTCCCTTTTCAATTTGCTAATTTCGTTTTCCAAGGGATTGATTTTAATTTCATGCTCCTTAGTTATCATGGCATGCTCCTTTTTCAGAATTTTATACTTAGATTTCAAAAAGTTGAAATCATTAAGCAAGTCATTAAAAGCATCAAATAACTTATTTTCTTCATCAATTTCTTCTAAATCGCTAAATGAGTTATGTACCTTGTCTTCCTTGGCCATGAAGCACATGTTTGCTATTTCCTCTTCTTCGGATGAGGAGCTGGATGAGTCGCTATCATCCCAAGTTGCCTTCATAGCTTTCTTCTTGTAAGCCTTGGGATGTCTCTTTGCTAGTGGGCAGTCAGTTTTGAAGTGGCCTGGCTTCTCACATTCATAGCATTTGAGATCTTTCTCCTTTTCCTTAGGATGCTTCTCCTTTCTTGGGAATTCCTTTCCATGCATCCTTTTTCTTTGAAGGAATCTCTTGAATTTCCTTGTTATGAGGGCGACGTCCTCATCATCCTCTTCATCACTCTTGCATTTGCCTTGATTACTGGAGGATGCCTTGAGAGCGATGTCTTTTCTTCTAGGAGGTTCCTTCTCCTTAATCTCGTCCTTCTCATTAGCCTTCATCGTGATCTCATGAGTCATGAGAGATCCGATGAGCTCCTCAACCTTCAGTGTCTTCAGGTCTTTAGCCCCTTGAATTCCAGTTACCTTTGGTTGCCAAGTCCTTGGAAGAACTCGAAGAATTTTTCGAACACATTCTTCGTCTGTATAAACTTTGCCAAGCACTTTCAACCCATTAGTAATGTTAGTGAAACGAGTAAACATGGAACTAACCATTTCATCAGTATGCATAGAAAATAGTTCATATTCATGTATAAGCATACTTAACTTATTTTTCTTTACTTGGTTAGTAGCAATCGCCAAATTTCTTTAGCATTGTCACAATCTTGTACTCTATTAAATTCATCTCCATTTAGAGCACAGAACAAGGTGTTCATTGCTTTGGCATTTAGACTTAATTTTTTTAAGTCGTTCTCGTCATATTCATTACTAGGTTTTGGAATATTAATCCCATTCTCAAATTTAATTGGTATGTATGGATCATTTTCAATTATGTTCCATACACTATAGTCCATAGCTTGGACAAAAATTATCATCCTAGTTTTCCAATAAACATAGTTATTTCCATCAAAAAGTGGGGGTCTAGTAATTGATTGCCCTTCAGTGTGTGAGTTGTTCATAGAGAAAGCCATTTTAAATGATCACACACGTATGTTTAACTTATAGAAACTTT
>QAOC01005700.1:26878-46129 GCA_003255005.1 Begonia fuchsioides
AACTCTTTTGTGATAAACATGGAATAGATCATAATTTTTCATCCCCTAGAACTCCTCAACAAAATGGTGTTGTTGAAAGGAAAAATAGATCCTTGCAAGAGCTTGCAAGAACTATGCTAAATGAATATGCTCTTCCTAAGTGTTAAATACTTTAGAGCCTTCGGATGCAAATGCTTTATTCTTAACACTAAGGACAACCTAGGAAAGTTTGACTCCAAAACGGACCTAGGAATCTTTATAGGATACTCCTCATCTAGCAAAGCCTATACAGTCTATAATAGGAGAACCTTAGTGGTCGAAGAGCCTATGCACGTGTCTTTCGATGAATCCCCTAAATCAATTAGGATCATAGGTGAAGATGATGTTTTGGAAAATGCCATGAACTCTTTATCTCTTAAGGATAGCGATAAAGCTTCCTTAGAAATCTTTTCTTTGGATCAACCCTCTAGTTCTACCGCTTTAGATCCACAAGATGACAATGTGAGGAATCTTCCTAAGGAATGGAAATATGCAAGAAGTCATCATAAGGAAAATATTGTAGGTGACCCTAGCTTAGGAGTCAAAACTAGAGCCTCCCTTGGAAATATTTGTGGAAATGTAGCGTTTATCTCTCAAATTGAGCCAAAAAAATTCGATGAGGCCATTGTTTATGAAAATTGGATTATGGCCATGCATGAAGAGTTAAATCAATTTGAGAGAAGTCAAGTGTGGGAGTTGGTTCCTAGACCTAAGGAACGCACCATAATTGGAACTAAATGGGTTTTCAAGAATAAACAAGATGAAAATGGTGTAGTCATTAGAAACAAGGCAAGACTAGTAGCAAAAGGCTACAATCAAGAAGAAGGTATAGATTTTGAAGAAACCTTTGCACCAGTAGCTCGAATGGAATCAATCTGGATGCTACTCACATACTCTTGTCATAAAGACTTCATTCTTTTTCAAATGGACGTTAAGAGTGCCTTCTTAAACGAGTATATAATGTAAGAAGTGTATGTAGAACAACCATTGGGTTTTGAAATCTTTGATAAGCTAGATCATGTCTACAAACTTCACAAAGCACTTTATGGTCTTAAACAAGCTCCTCGTGCTTGGTACGAAAGGTTAAAGAATTTTCTCTTAGAAAGAGAATTCAAAATGGGCAAAATAGACTCAACTCTCTTCACCAAACATTTTGGTGATGATTTGTTAATCATTAAAATCTATGTAGATGACATTATATTTGGAGCTTCCAACAAAAAAATCTGTGATAGTTTTGCTACCCTCATGCAAGATGAATTTGAAATGAGTATGATGGGGGAGCTTAAATTCTTCTTAGGACTCCAAATTAAGCAATCTTTAGATGATACATTCATTTGCCAAGAGAAATATGTCAAGGAATTACTCAAGAAATTTGGTATGAACTCTTGCAAATCCTCTAGAACTCCTATGAGTACCACTACTAAACTAGATAAGGATGAAAATGGTAGAGAAGTTGACATTAAGAAATATCGTGGAATGATTGGCTCTCTTCTCTATTTAACCGCTAGCCGACCCGATATTCTGTTTAGTGTATGTCTATGCGCTAGATTTCAAGCCGCTCCTAAAGAATCTCACTTAAATGCCGTTAAAAGGATATTTAAGTACTTAAGTGGCACCGTTGACTTAGGTTTGTGGTATCCTAAAGGTGTCTCTTTTGACTTATTAGGATATTCGGATGCGGACTACGCGGGTAGTTTAGTTGATAGAAAAAGCACCTCCGGTACGTGTCACTTTCTAGGAGAATCTTTAGTTTCATGGTTCTCGAAGAAACAAAACTCAGTAGCCCTTTCAACCGCCGAAAGCGAATATATTGCCGCCGGTAGTTGTTGTGCTCAAATGCTTTGGATGAAGCAAACTTTAGAGGACTACAATCTCACATTCACTAAGATTCCTATCAAATGTGACAATACAAGTGCTATAAATATCTCTAAGAATCCTATTCTTCACTCTAGAACAAAGCACATTGAAATTAGGTATCACTTTATAAAAGATCATGTGCAAAGAGGAGATATTATCTTAGAATTTGTAAACTCGAGTGATCAATTAGCAGACATTTTTACCAAACCGTTAGATGAGAAGACCTTTTGTGGAATTAGAATTCGTCTAGGGTTGATTCGATTCAATGATGCTTAGATGCATTGTATTCTGCTTGTTGTTTGCCACAATGGGGTCGACATAATGGAAAGTATGTCGATCGGACCATCGTGTCTGGTAAGGATACGGTTGACACAAGTATTGATATGTCGACAGATTGATCGTCTCTGCTAAGGAATCAGTCGACATAATGGGAAGTATGTCGACCGATTGATCGTCTCTGTTAAGGAAGCGGTCGACATAATAAGATGTATGTCGACCAGTAATTCGTCTCGGGTAATAGAGAGGTCGACATAACCATAGATATGTCGACCGATGAGTGTCAAAACTCCCAGTTTTAAAAAGAACCCCGTCGCGCCCTAACTTTCTTTCTCTCAACCTCTCGCGCGAAATTCTTCCTCCGGCGATTCCAAGCCTTTTCCGACAATTTCAACCTCCCTTCAGATTGTTCCTCAACCTCATCATCTATCTTTCCTTTGATCTCAATGGCATCCACTTCCAAACTCTCTATCAAGAGGAAGAAGACGTTAAAGTAAAAAACGACCGGTGAAACATCGATTCCTCCAGCTCCGGCAGTGGACAAACATCTCTTTCAAAATTTGGATGCTCAAGATAAGTATACTCAGATTCTACATGTCAAACCTCTTATATTAAGTAGAGTATTTCTACCCAATAGGATTACGGGGATTGATATCACTGAGACTTGTGAATATCTAGGACTAAAAATGTTATTTGGACTATGGAATTCATATCATGAGGAAGCTATACGAATTTTTTATGCAAATTTGCAAACAGTTCCTCACCCGCTCACTCTCAAGAGTTTAGTCTACGGTAAACCGATTAAGATTACAAACTCCTCATTGAACTCTTTATTGGGTTGTAATGTAAATGAGTTTACGGATCGATACTACGAGCAAGGGAAGGAACCCGCTCTAGTTCGATGCTCGGATTATAAGGATTTTCTTAAATTGGTTGCTAAGGATCCAAACAACCTGTCGTACAAGCCCAAAGCTAGTGATCTCAACATAACGGCACGATTAGTTCATCACATCACGACCTACAATCTTTTACCTAAGGACGGGTCTAAAGATCACATTAGCCATATGGAACTATATGCTCTATATATGTTCTTTACCCGACGTCGCTTTAATGTAGGATTTATCATCATGCGACGTATGATGGAAGTGCTAGACAAAGCATTCAAATCATTACCATTCAATTCTTTGTTAATGGAGATTTTTGCTCAACAAGGAGTAATTTATCCCTCTCCCGCTAATCTAATCGAAGACAAGAATCATGATATCTACTCTGATTCGACCCTTGCACGGATGGGATTAACAAAAAATGAAGATGGAGAATGGCAATACAAGAGAATTCTGCCTCGCCGACCTCACACACCTCCAAGCTCCCCACCTCTAACGGTTGATGAAGCTCATATTCCTCCCGAGGATAGGAGACCTCGGAGACAGTATAGCTCCTCCTCTTCGATTGAGATGCGCTTAGATATTCTCAATGGCCTAATTACGAGCCTCACGACATCAGTTGATGCTCTGCACAAGAAAGTCGATGGTCTTAAGAGCCAAATTGATGCATGGGATGCATATTTTGAAGAGGAAGAAGAAGAAGAAAACTTTGATGAACTAGCTGCAGCCACTCCTAGAGTTACCACACAATTCTCTCCGGCTCCAATTGCTGAGCCCATCCCCTCACCAAGACCGGATGCAGAACCATTTGTCTCTCCGGTTAGATCACATGTTCCTCAGCGTACATCACCTCTCGATACGGTGCTGATTTCATCCGCTGTAGACACTGAAGTTCTTACCTCTCCTACCTCCGTAGATACCGAGCTTGTTCCCACTCCAGCACTGGACGTGCCTGGATCTCCATTCGTTGGATCCCCTTGGGAATAGACGCTCCGTCTTTTTTTTGGACTTACGTTTTGTAGAACAATGTTTTTCATTAAGTCCTTATATGTTTACATCTTCCTTGACTTATTCACTGGATCATTTTTTTTTATAATGACAAAGGGGGAGAAGTATTCATCCCTTATTTAGAAATGATATTTGATATGGATGTATATTTATGTGGGAGCATGCATCTACTACGGGGGAGAATTTACATAAAATTCATATAACATGGGAACTTGCTCAAATCATCTTTCAAACGGATAGTTAATCAATAATGGTTTGTCATCATAAAAAAGGAAGAGATTGTTAGCTTTAACTATGATTAAAGTAACTATTGTTTTTTAATGATGAATATGAATGTGTTGTATAATTGATTAACCATTAAAGAGAAGTTGATTTGAACAATGTATATGAAATACCCTCAACAAAGGGTACCTTTTTTTGTCTAAACAAGTCGGTCGAGTTTTGCAGAAATTATTAAGTCTGATACAGGTTATGTCGACCTATCATTAGTTATGTCGACTCATCCTCTGGCAGAGGATAAATTTGTGTCGACCGTTTCCCAGCTATGTCGACCTATCTTCAGGNGTTGTAAAGGTTTGATTGACACCCGTAAGTCAATCGGAGTGAGCTCAAAGAATTGAGTGGGAAGAATCTTCAAGGAGGTACCTTGAAGCGCAGACGTAGCCAAGGTTGGCCGAACCGCGTTAACAATCCGGTGTCAATCTCTCTCTCTCTAACTCTATTAAGTTGTTTATCTTTTCCGCATTAGAGTTTTTAGATTGAGTAAACCGTACGCACGAATTTGATTAAAGTTTAATCATCGGAGTAAATTTTTATTAATCTAATTCACCCTCCCCCCTCTTAGGTTAATCTCGATCCTACAGGTATATGCATGATCCGGGCAATGGACACTGGCTAGCTGTGAAATAGATTCTGCGGTATCTTCAAAATACTGTGGATGTTGGATTGGAATTCGAGCGGGATAAGTCTTTTGGTCATTGTGTAGTTCGATATTGTGATTCTGACTATGCATGAGACTTGGATAAGCGACGATCTACAGCTGGCTATTTGTTTACTTTGGCAAATGCGCCAGTTAGTTGGAAGTCTATTTTACAGTCAACAGTGACTTTGTCTACAACAGAGGCAGAGTATATGGCAATTACAGAAGCTATAAAGGAAGTTATTTGGCTTCATAGGTTGCTTAAGGACTTGAGAGTTGGTCAGAAACAACTTAAAGTATATTCTGCTATTCATTTAGTAAAGAATCAAGTCTTTCATGCACGGACGAATCATATTGATGTTCGCTATCACTTTGTACGAGAGATTCTCGAGGAAGAGTAGATACTTCTTCAGAATGTTCATACTTTAGAGAATCCTGCAGATATGCTGACTAAAGTGGTTACGAGAACCAGGTTTGAACACTGTTTAAACTTGGTTAATATCCTGCACATTTGAGTGGGTGCCTGACAGCACAAATTTGGAGACACTGTGAAAATCGTTTGATTGAGAAAATTTGTTTTTAGGGTGGGATTGAAATTAAGTCAAGATAGAGATTTGTTGGTTGTGACTTTTTCCTCTCCCACATTGGGGAGATAATTTTTGGGGGGAAGTGTTTAAACCCCATAAATTAACCTATCATCTCTTCATTATTCTCATCTCATTCCAAATTGCTTATATTCTTTTGTCATATTTAGTTTTATTCCTTCTCTCTTTGTAATATTTCTTTTTTAAATATATTTTGGTAGTGGCCGAGGACGTAGGCATAATTGGCCGAACCTCATTAAATTTTGGTGTTCTTTTTATTACTTTATTTAATAGTCTTTTGTTATTTTGTCGAATATAGTTGTTGTGATTTATTGTGCTATTAAATTACTATTGATAATTCTTTCCAAGGTAAGACTTGGTATTTAAGTGGTCCGTTTGTGACCATCCTCTATTACCTGAAAATTTATCTAGTGTGATTTTTTAGTACAATAGCTTACACGCTATTTAAAAATTGCCCGAGCTTCCGCAACACTTCATTGTTTTGAGCTTGATCGGTTTCATTCTATAGCGGAATGATAGCTTTTGTTTTACCTTTACAATACATATTCATGGGAGAACGTTGTTCTTTAGTCGTCCGATGCAGCTAAGGGTGGGCGAATCCGATCCAACCCGATGATCCAATCCGATCGGATCGGATCAGATCAGGTATTCGGTGTAGATATGAACAAAATAATCTGATTGTCGGGTCGATGTCGGATTTAATCCCTAATTGCGACTCGCGAGGCCGACTCTAACCCTAGGCTGAACCCATCGAGCCCTGAAATTTTCTCGGAGAAGGCGAATGCGAATAGGATAACGCGAATCGGCCAGTCGGAGAAACGGGACGTCGTGTTGGCCGCCGCAACAGCCGTGAAGTCTTGAACTGAGGATCGAGAATCAGCCGGGACTCCGTGTTGGACGCCGTGTTGGCTCCGGAGGATCGAGCGTCGTCGGTAAGTCTCTTCATCATTGAAACTTCAGTGATCTTGAAACTAAGGCACCTCTTTGAATATTCTGTATACTCACGTATAAGATTCTTCACAAGAAATGCATTAGCAGAAGAGACTGCCTTTTTCCCAAAATGTTGCTCAAAATGACACCTTCCAATTTCCATGGATGACTAAAATAATCAAGCCACCACATGCCTTCACCACTTAAATCACTCCCTAGGAAGGACAAATAATTATACAATCACATGAGATAATACAGATACGACTCTAAAACATCTTAGGGGAGAACAGAGGCATATATTTGCTTTGATCCATCATTCATAGCATCATAAATATATACACATAACAGGATGGACCTAGGATATGTCATTTAGTCAACCCAAAATCAAACCCATTGCAGAAAAATAAACATGCAAAGGAAGAAACTACATTAAAAATAAAAAAAGGAATTGTAAGAAAAATAAAGCTTGTAACATAATCAAACGTTCCACTAGTTAACAAGAGTCTTTCTACTTTCTAAATTTTGGTCTGGTTTGATCAGGAGAGCAAAATACTGCAAAATTTTTGTTAGTTCTCAGCTTGGTTTTTATTTCGGTTTTCTGTTGTTGATTTTTGTACAACAAAAATGTGTTATTTCGGTTTTCTGTTGGTAATTTATTTCGGGAAAGCTACGTTCTTTACTTTTTCATTTTCTGCTTTTAGTAAAATGCGTTAATCTCCCTGCTTTTTGATAGATTGTTAGAAATTCATTTGTTGGATTGAATGTCATTTTATTTTCTTTCAGTCAAAAATTAAGATGGAACATACGACATCTGCTTCTATTGACAGTTCTGCTCCTTCGACCGCTACTGCTGTCACTGCTCCTGAGTCAAAGAAAAGAGCGTTAAGGGTTGCATGTTGGAACCATTTTACTTTGGTCGATGGTTGTGATAAGGAGGAACCTAAGGCCGCCTGCAACTATTGTGGGCATCAATATTTATGTCATTCGAAGAAGGCTGGAAGTTCAAATATGACTAAACATTTGAAGAGCTGCAAGAAATATTTGTTGACCACAGATGCAGCACAGACGACACTACCGTTTAGTCCGGTTAGTGGGGCTGCAAGCTCATCTACCGTTGGAGCGACTTGTACCCAAGCAGAAGCACGCGAAGCTCTTGCTCGTATGTTAATCACGGAAGAACTACCTATTAGAATGGTAGAATATAAAGGATTCAGGAAGCTTTGTTCTGTCCTTCGATCCGAGTTTGTTGTTCCTTCTCGAAGAACAGCTTCAAGAGATATCGAAGTTGTATATAACAAGGAAAAGCTGAAGTTGAAAGAATTTTTTACTCATAGCAGTCAGAGAATTTCCATAACTACAGACACTTGGACATCGGGCCAAAATATGAGCTATATGGTTTTGACGGCTCACTTTATAGACGGGGATTGGAAATTGCATAAGAGGATCTTGAATTTTCGGGAAATTGGCGACCACAAAGGCGAAACACTTGGAAAATTGTTGGTCCGGTGTTTGCGGCAATGGGGGATCGAGAATGTCTTTACAGCGACGGTAGATAATGTTTCCTCAAATGATGTCACTATTCAACATTTATTGAGGAGTTTGAGGCATTTGAATGGATTGGTCTTGGATGGATCGCATTTTCATGTCCGATGTTTCGCCCATATCACGAATTTAATTGTTAACGAAGGGCTTAGAGACCATCAAATATCAATTAGTCGAGTACACAAAGCTGTGAGGTATGTGAAATCGTCGCCAGCACGCTTGAAGAAGTTTAAATTTTTCATTGATGCTATGAAAATAACATATAAGGCCAATGTCACGCTTGATTGCCCTACTCGATGGAACTCAACATTTCTGATGTTGGATAGGGCTGAAAAGTATGCACTAGCATTTGATAAGTTAGCTGAATGTGACAGTCAATTCGTAGCATATATGGGAGAGGCGGGCCCTCCTACAGATGAGGATTGGAGCGATGTTCGCGCTTTTAGTAAGTTGGATGTATTCCATGATACGACAGTTGCAGGAGCAGGTTCTCAGATGTGACTTCTCCCATGTATATTGCTGAGGCATGCCGACTGAAACTCAATATCCAAAAACATGTTGAGTCAGATAATCCATTACTGAAAAACATGGCTCATGGAATGATTGAGAAATTTTAAAAGTACTGGGGCAACTTTGATAGACTGAATAACATTATGTGGGTTGCAGTTATATTTGATCCAAGATGCAAAACCACTTTGCTCTAACTTTGTCTGAAGATTTTATTGGGGGACGATCGATGGAGTCTATTTCAAAAGGAAAGTGAGGTTCTTTTACGACGATTATACTTGGAGTATCAAGGTTTGGAGGCCGAGCAATCGACTTCAACTAATTTCAGAGCACCACTAGCAAAAGATCCTCTCTTTTCAAGATATTATGGTAGTAGTTCCTCTACTATGGAGACTCGAAGCAGTAGGTCGGATCTTGATCTATACTTGCAAGAGCCTGTAGAGGAATATTCAGAGAATCTAGACCTTTTGCTATGGTGGAAACTGAATTCACATAAATATTCAGTTCTAAGTAAAATAGCAAAGGATGTCATCGCCATTCTGATTACTACTGTTCCTTCAGAGTCGGCGTTTAGTACTGGCGGTCGTGTTATTGACGAATACCGCACATCATTACTACCGAAGACTGTAGAGGCTCTTATATGCGGACAGAGTTGGATCCTATCAGAAACTCCAACGTTGTTAGATCCATTGGACACGTTGGACCGATTGAAAGATTATAAAACCATTGATGAAGGTATATTCTCATTCATAATTCATTATCAATATAAATTATTATATATAAATTATTAGTGTTTTTAATTGATTTTAAATTTTGTTTATCTGTTGGCCAGAAATTGCATGGTTGACGGAGACGGAGAATTTACCATGCTTGATCTTTGATGTTGAATTTACCATGCTTGGTTGATACTTGTTTGATATTTGATAGAAGTTACTCTAGATTAGATTAGTTTTGTTAGATTTTGTTGGATTTCATTTTATTTTATTCGGATTTTGTTGGATTTTGTTTGTATTTTATTGCATTCTGGAATCAGTTTGGAATTTTGGAATTAGTTTGGCTGGATTTTCGAGTAAATTTTTTTGGCCATTATGTCGGATTCGATCCGATCCGATCGGATCTGTCGGTTTCAGATCGGATTCAGATTCAAGTGTTTTCCTTTGAAAGCGGTTAACCCGATAACATTTTGGATTTACATGAATCGGATCGGATCGGATCCGATGCCCAGCCCTACAGTGGTAAGGACTAGTAGAATTTTGTATTAGTTACGTACTTTTAGATAAAAGCAATGCATAGAATTGGCGTGTTGGGCCTGCTGCAGCTTCAGCCCAATCTTACTGTCCTCCTTAGGATCCCCAACTATTTCTAGGGTTTTGGCCTGTTCGAGTTGTCGCACCTCAGCTCGCGAGAAATGGTATGTCTATTGTCTACTCTCTCTCTCCGCCGTCCTTGTGTTTTCGTTCCTGGAGTACTTGTTGCTCATTCGTTTGTTGTAGATAGAGCTTTGATCGAGTCTAGTGGGACTCTGTATAAGGGTGTTCTTTGCCTAGTGGTGTGTTTGACGTTCTCGTTTTGTTTGTTTTTTTTTCGAAGGCTCCGAAGAAGGCAGTCGGAAAGGCTCCAGCTAAGAAGAAGCCGGTTAGTGATTTCTCTTCTAGGTTCATGTTGAAGGCTTGTTGCGAGTGTTTCTCTTATTTTCTTTCGTGTTAGAGTGTTATTTTACGGGACTGCTTGATTTTATTTGCAGGAGAAGGTTGTGAATCCGTTGTTTGAGAAGCGTCCTAAGCAGTTTGGGATCGGTGGGGCGTTGCCACCAAAGAGGGATCTGACCCGGTTCGTGAAATGGCCCAAGGCGGTTCAAATTCAGAGGAAAAAAAGGATACTCAAACAGCGGCTGAAGGTCCCTCCAGCTTTGAACCAGTTTACCAAGACCCTCGACAAGAACCTTGGTAAAAGATCTCTAGCTGCTTAATATTTTTTACTCTTTAATCCCAATTATTTAGATATTCCCCTTTAACTCCGATTGAATGCATCAGTTGTATGAACACTTTTGAGTCTACTATGCAAGTTTATTTGAGTAATTGCATGCAGGCAAGGGGATTCGTTTCAGTTTAGATTGTGTAATGATTCTGTTAGTATTTGGTTGTAGCTATATCTATTGACATCGAATTGCAAATGCTTATGTAGCTTGTGATTGGAAAACTTGTTTCCTTCCTTTCTGAATTTTAAGAAATCTGAATTTAGGATTTTGTTATGTTTTGATTTGATTCTGGAGGGAATCAAGTCTATGGTTGGTCGCATTAAAAGTTGGTTCTCAATTTTTCAATTGTATTTGTTTGTCTTTATCAATCATTCCATGTGATGTAATTTTTGAAATTGTACAGCAACAAACTTGATGAAGATGCTTCTCAAGTATAGGCCCGAGGACAAGGCACAGAAGAAAGAGCGGCTTCTTAAGAGAGCTCAGGAAGAGGCTGAGGGCAAGCCACACGAGGCTAAAAAACCCATTGTTGTTAAATACGGTCTCAACCATGTGACTTACCTAATCGAGCAGGTTCTATTTTTAGCTTTTTCTTTGCTTCAATCGAAAGATATTTTTTAACTATCTCCTTATTTGAAATTTCATTGCAGAACAAAGCACAACTTGTTGTTATTGCCCATGATGTTGACCCAATTGAGTTGGTCGTATGGCTTCCAGCATTGTGCAGAAAGATGGAAATTCCATACTGCATTGTTAAGGGAAAGGCTCGACTTGGAACGGTAATGTAGTGGTCATACTTATTTCTTGTTTTGTCTTCTATCATCGATCTTCCAGGCAACTTAGTTAGTTCTTTGATTACAGATCGTGCATAAGAAAACTGCATCAGTTCTGTGCTTGACTACAGTCAAGAACGAGGATAAGATGGAGTTCAGCAGGATTCTGGAAGCAATTAAGGTAGTTTGCTATCCAACTAGATCATGTTGAACCTGACGAGTGGAGATTTGAAGAAATTCATTTTTCTTTGTTGTAGGCCAACTTCAACGACAAGTATGACGAAAACCGGAAGAAGTGGGGAGGGGGGATCATGGGATCCAAGTCACAGGCCAAAACCAAGGCAAAGGAGAAGCTTCTTGCTAAGGAAGCTGCACAGAGGATGTCTTAGGAGCTGGTAATCTTTTGTTATCAAGGATTTCATTTGCTTGGACTGTACCCTCTACTAGTTCGTGTTTTAGATTCATTAACATGTTTTTACAAATTTTGTTTGCTTAAATCAAAACATGTACTGTTGGGTGTTTGAAATTGTTGTTCTGTCCTTTTAAGCATTTTGGTTGATCTAATATCCATTCGTATTATAATCTACTCAATGAAATCAACCGATAAAATAGCTCTATCATTGTCAAAGAATAGAGGGCTTGCACTTTTTGTTGTTAGACGATAAAAAGGTCTCTTGGCTACTTTATGATACTCTTTTATCTTAGAATTAGTTTGACTAACAATACTTGTAGATCAACAATTAGTTTTTTATGGTTTAATATTTTGTTCAAATCTAATTGAGAATGGAAGACTTTAGACCGTAGGTAGATCTTGGTCAATTTTGGCAACACAACTTCCTATACCCACTTTACTTGATCCTTTTTGTTGATGAATGTGGTTATGTAAAAAGAAAATCTAGTTTATTGATTGTATAGTTTCATAATTGTTTTCATTATTTTCACTAAATATCATTACCAAAATCATTGAACTTTGGAAACATGTCCAAGAATATACTTGCATGTTTAAATGTCTTTCGATATCGAGAGTTATAACCGAGGGTGCAATTTGTAATCATATTTTGATCTTCATAGCAGTATTATTGTGCCATTGGTTTTCCCATAAAAGNTCGCGGGTTGACCCAACCCAATTGCCAGCCCTAATAATATGCAATATAAATGATATATATATAGTTGGATATGTTGGCCAAATTGATATTAATGTGGGGTGCAACTTCTGAAAATAATAAAAAAATGTCCAGGTTAGAATTCACATGGTCACATCAGGTCAGGGTGATGGGGAAGACAGACCCACAAAAACCAGACGCATTACACGAGCACCTTCTCCTTTGTTTTCTTCCGGTTATCTCCGAGCTTGCTTTTCCGGCGCTTGCCCTCGTTGTTTAGCTCAAAATGAGGATGCCTTCTCCCTCTTTCCACCGTGTTCTGGTGGACACGACCAAGCCTGTCGCAGGCTTCAATCATGGCCTCTGCAGTGGACGACACGTTCGCCTGTCTCTTGCTGTTCTTCCGAGGAAGACGATGAGCTTCGGCCCTGTGCGCTCCTCTTTTTCTCTCCATCCATCTCTTTAGACGTGGAGGCAATATCTGCTCGATCATGACAAAATCTTTCAGGTCGCTGCTGAGTGGGGGCTCTGAGATTCTGTGTTGCGCTGGCCATGGAGCACTGTTCCTCTTTGGCCTCGGCCGAAACTGGGGGGCTGCTAACGTTGGACAGTGCGCTCGAGGGGTGTTTTGATGTCGATGCTTAAACTGATTGGGATGTCTGCCCCGCAAAATGGATGAAAAAACACTTGCATATTTTGCATGCACTCGTCCTCACTAAATATGGAACTGCATTTTATTGAAACTAATCATATGAAGAAGTGGAAATTCAATCTTCAATAGTATTCAATTATGTTAGGTTTTATGGGTTCAAAGGCAAAATGAACAATTTTATTCTGCCAAGTTATCGCGATTTTCTTCAGGGCGATATCAACTAAACATCTTTCTTCTTGTTAAGCTTAAAGATCATCGTGAATTTTCCGGGTAGAAACTATTTTTCCGATCAATTCAAGTGTACTTGATTTATGATATGCTAAACCATGGAGAAAGAGGTAGTTTGGGATGAAAACAAGCTAGATTTGACCACAGATCACTGCAGAATCTACTTTTGGATCACTTTATTGTTCATCAACAAGAGTGGCAAGCAGTTTGCGTTCTCAGGAAGAGATAATTATCCTCTAAAAAGTGCAGGAGCTAAACCTACTCCAGAAGCATTTATGTAAACTGGAGCTGAGAGCATGCATCGTGATCGTGAGTTAGTAGAACAGCTCGCGTTTCTAAAACATGATTTGATTTTGATAAGAATTGCCAACCATAATCTTGTTACTTTCCTCCTGTTTTTCTCTCTTCTCCCAAGCTCTTAGACCCTTCTAGGACTCACCAAGACTCCAACTCATCAGCCCTCGAAAAGAGACACTGCCGACGAACATCTATTTATGTCTCTATTTGGAGCTGCAGAAGTTGTATTCTAGAGAGAGAGAGAGAGAGAGAGAGAGAGTTCAAAATGAGGGTAACTCAAAGTTTCATACTTCTGTAAACGTTATGATGGCTGTGATCTAAGTTTTTCTTGTTTTTCTGATGCAGTTTTTGGAGTGGATGACCAGTAATAAGCTTCTGCAAAGCAGCGTCGAGCCCTTCAAGGATTTCGGCCTCAGTATGTGTTATCCAAAATCTGCATCTGATCTATGCTCTTACAGCAGAAGCTTGATTTCATTTTGGGTTGCAGGAAGCTCGTGCCTTTGCCTGTCGGCGCAGACCCTGATCGACAATGACGATTTCGAGTCCGGTGGCTTTAAGAAACCCAGAGATCAATCTGAACCAGATGAGAATGGTCACTATTCTTACTACGAATCTAATATTTTCAACCAGTATTTTGAGGACGAAGCCTTTCCGACAGCCGAGTACTTCAATGGCTTTCTCACTATCGGAACCCTAGGCTCCGACGCCCCGCTTAGCGGACCTGCAACGCCGACTTTCGCCATTTCCTTCCATAACACGAGCCAAATTCCGACGGAGGTGACGGAGGAGGAGCTTAAACTGGCTAACTATAAGCTCGAGAAGTTTCTCGAGGCTGAATGCAACGAAGACTGGTGCGATGAATCTTCCGGCCGGGCCAGTTTCGTGAGTACGATAACTTTCACGGGAAAGCAACTGGAGGGAGATGAAGAAGAAGGAAATGGGAAAGCTATTATATGCCCACTCCAGGGCTATCTCTTTGGGTCTTCAGTTGAATTGCAGGAAAAAGCCATTGAAATGAAGAAGGAGAATACCGCCATTGATGAGAAGTTTGTGAAGCAGTCGAAGAAGTCAACCCCTCAAAGGATGAAGAAGCTGCTCAAGAAAATCAATGATGGTTTGAATCTGCATAGATCTGATAGCGACAAGGCAGCCGATTCTAAATCAACCAAAAAGAAACTCTTCAAAGTTTGTTACCCACTTTCTCACGAATGTTCATAGCAACCAAACAGGAACTTGCTCTTAAAAGCTCATTGCTCTTGACGACATGCAGGTTCTACAAATGTTTCATAGAAAAATCCACCCTGAAAGCTCTCCGCCTGAAAAAAAGAGCCGTCTGAAACATCACAAGGAAGGTTTCAGACATGAAAACAAAAGCAAATTCGCAGAGTTTCCGAATCAGATTTCAACGTTGAAATCCAAGATGAGTCACCCTCAAGACGATATGAACAGAAGAAACTCAACTGCGAAAGGCGGCCACTGGATCAAAACAGACGCAGACTGTAAGTTTCTGAATTTTCACTAATTGAATCGTCATTCCTCAGTGATCTGCCATTAATAATCTCACAAAAAACCAGATACATTAAAAAAAGTTCAACGTGGATGCGAAGATCTTCGACGATAAAAAAACGATAATCATAAAAGAATGAGCTTCGCATTTCTTTTATGATAATAATAAACAATTAATCATTAATCTGGGTAGACTTCAAAAGAAAGCTCTGATATTCGACCGACAAAAAATCAACTGCAGAATAGCTTCACATTTCTTAACTGTTTTTGCTGATGTATTGCTTGTCTCCGCTGGCTTTTCCTAGATTTGGTGTTGGAGCTGAGAAACGAAGGAATATAAGAGTCTACGAGTGGTCAAGTCTTGACTACATGCCGGCGGGAGAGAGTAGGCAAAGTGGTGTCTAGTCACCCATCTATTTATGTAATTGTTTGTGGTGTGATTTGTGGATGATTGAATATGTTGAAATGTTGTTAATCATGGGTTGGATTTGTTCATAAAGTTCTATGATTGTAAGCCGTCACTCTTTCCATGTAAGATATATCGAACCATTCGACACCTTCTTTTTTTCTCGATATCAAAGCACTTCGTTAATCATGACATTTTCTACAATCGAATAATTGAACACTAAAAGAAAATTAGAAAATAAATAGACCAATTGCAAGTTTAAGGTATCGGTTGGAAAAAAATTATACTTTGAACTGTCAATTGATACGATTAAAAGTGTAAGGCGCCAGTTGAAAAACAATCCTAACTATAGACTATTTATTGCTAATTATCTAATTTTTAATTAAATCACATATTGCATCAAAGTGTGACTATTTTTTAAATGACATCTTATAATTTTAATTGTATCATTTGGCTTCTCAAAAGTATCATTACCGACCTCAAATATTAAAGTTTTATCAACAAATATCTTGACATTGAATTTGGTCAATTATCCATCTTCTTAAGATTTAATTTTCACTTTCAATTATCCTAGTTGAGAATAATAGATTAGACTGACAAAATTGGAAGTTAAAATGTAAAAAGTGACTCAATTAAGTCATATTTAACTATACTCATTGATAATTATTTTAATTATAATGGGTCAATTAATAATGATGTCAGTTGAAAAATATTCATAATTTAAAATATTAGTTTGTTTAATGAAAAGCTTAAGATATTATTAGAAAAACATTGCTAATGTCCATTTATTCCTATAAAATACCTTGAAGCACGACAAATTTATGAACAAAAACAATAAAGATCTATAAATTCAAGGAATTTTTCTCTATATAATTTGGGTAAATTTTTGTTTTTGTCGAGGGATCACATGCCAAAAGTTTGACACATTTTGTCCTTAGTCATAAATTAA
The DNA here is from genome assembly GCA_003255005.1 of Begonia fuchsioides. Taxonomy (NCBI): domain Eukaryota; kingdom Viridiplantae; phylum Streptophyta; class Magnoliopsida; order Cucurbitales; family Begoniaceae; genus Begonia; species Begonia fuchsioides. The sequence goes on from QAOC01005700.1 coordinate 43,317, forward strand.
GCAAACAAGTGCCTCGGCCATTTAAAGGTTTTTATAAGAGTGGACATAATCTGGTTCAGTTTTGAATATTAACCGACCTAGAACGAAGTCTAGTAAAGAAAGAAAAATAAAAGTAATAGAATGATTAAAACAAAAAAGGGGGAGGGCTACCCAATTTCCATGAACAACCTTATCCCTCTTTCTCACATCTTCATCCACTCTCACATACAAACTGCGATCAATGCTCGGATCTCTTTATAGACACAACAGCTCTCCTCGGTAAGTTTCCCCTTTTTCAGTAAAAAAAATCATTTTTCCAGTTTAGTATATTCTTTCTTCTTCGATTACCAGTGCTCCAATCCAACTCAACCTCAACAACTCATTAGCAACAGCAAAAATAAAGGAGAAACGTTGAATTTCTCTCAAGAAACTAGAGCAAAAATCCCCGACTTTTGACATTTATTCAGCAAGAATATCATTGTCATATTGCATGAATTATTGATTGAATGTAATGCTGTATAGTCATAGAAATATTTCGGACGTAGATTTATGGTTGATCTAAAATCTGATTTTGCATTATATTTGACTTGTTCAAAAATTACTTGTATCCTCATGTAGTAATTTTTAATTATTGATAATTAATTTTCTAATTGATCTAGCTGACTCACCCAATCGACATCCTGTTTTAAGAAAATCAAGGGAATGATCCACTATCACTAGTTCAGGAGTAAATTTTGAAGATTTGATTTGTGTATTTAATTTTTCCTATGATATTTTTGGGTTAGTTTAATGTTGGTATCTAGTTTTATTTTGAGGACTATTTCAGAGATTTTAGTTAGAATTGAAAATTTAATGTTATCTGAATGTCGTCTTGAATCATCGTAAATTTACTTGAATTTTATTTTAATAAGTCATGTGCTATTATTTGCAAAGGGGATGGTCTCGTTCAAGTTTGGACGTGTTACGGACTTCCTTTTATTAGTCTATTCTCTTTTACTAGTCCGTTGGTTATTTGGTAATTTTGCTATTAGGTCAAGTCTGTCGTCTATTTAAAGGGGGCTAGACCCTAGGGTTGGGTATGGATTATCAATAAACTATTATTTTCAGTATTTATTCTTCTCTTCTAAATCTCTATCTTCCTTATGGCCGGAAGATGGATGGTTACCCGATCTCAGGGTAAACTTCCTGAGTCTGATCCTAACAATTTGGTATCAGAGCCGAATCTCTCTTCCGATCCCGAATCACAATCTCCAGCCGCATCAATTACATGAGAGGAATCGTCAATGATGTTTTCAATGATGCAAAGAATGCTACAGTTATTGGAACAGACCCAAAAAAACCAGGAAACGTTAATCTCACGTCTGGAAAATCATTCCTACCAGCCGCCACCACCGCTGCAGCAAATCGACTTGCGGGAAACACGTCTGCCAGAAACTCGTCTGCCGGAAATACGCCGACCACCTCTACCGCTGCCCTATTTGGCCGCGAATGGCGCGCCGTTAACAACGCCGACGATCGCTGCTCAGCTCGCGCACGGCAGTTCCCATCCGACGTGGTCCGAGCCGGCGGCGCATCGCCCAGCCCCGCCCGCGCACGCCGCGTCCAGCGCGACTCTCGCCGCAGCTCAACCCGCGCACAGTGCGCTTCTTCCGACACCGCCGGCCGCTCGCCCTTTCGCGCCTCTAGCGCCGGCCGCACCAATCGCGACCCACGACGATGCCCAAACCGCGACCTCCGCGATGCCAACCTGGCGTCCGACGCCTCTCCCCGTGCGATCAGCGCCAGAAGCCAACCTTCATGTTTTTTCCAATCCTCCAGTGATTTTTCCAGCCGAGCCGCCCATCACTTGGTCACATTACGACGAGATGCCTCCAGTTATTGGGGATTTTACTCCCGGACAGAATGACATCCGTAGGTCCAGTCGTAGTCAACTTGGATCAGGAAAAATTCAGCAACAACATTACCCTTCAGGACCTCTAAACGACCATCCGATCACTGACCATGATACTGCAGGACCATATGTTACGTTTCCGGGCGAGGGAACAAGGCCTATTATACGTGCCCGGTTAGAATTCACGACCTATGATGGTTCAACGGACCCGCACCGATGGCTTAATCGGTGTGAGCATTATTTTCAGAGTCAGGGTATTCCGTTTCGTGGATGGGTTGGCCTGGCAGCTTATCATTTACAAGACGAGGCAGATGACTGGTATGAACGTTTCCGTGATGGAAAAGATGAGCTGTCATGGGATCATTTCAAATATTCATGTATCGAGCGTTTTGGAACTTCATGTAGATCGAATACATTAGGTGAATTGATTGATTTAAAACAAACCGGAATAGTGGCCCAGTATAAAAAGCAGTTCCAACGATTATTTACTCGGGCTCTTTCTGCCACTCCGGATCAGGCAGTGCATCATTTCACAGCCGGCCTACAAGACTCACTACGGATGGAGGTAGAGCTACAGAACCCACCCACGTTAGAGAGAGCCATGGCTTTAGCACGAGCTTATGAACGACGAATTATTTCATCGTCGGGGTCTGATAACCGTAGTTTTATCTGCAATCCGGGTACTTCCACTGTGTCATTGGTCACACCTGTCTCACAATCTCCAATAGTTGGGCAGTCAGGTCCATCACCAATGCAACGTAATTTTAAACGAATATCCCGCGAAGAGATGGCAGATCGAAGGTCACGCGGCCTATGTTATAACTGCGATGAGCCATTTTCACGAGGCCACACCTGCAAGCTTCTCTACTGGCTTTACTGTGAAGACGATGCAGAGACAGACGTTAAGCCTGAGAAGGAACAGCTTGAGGACAAGCTGTTTTTC
>QAOC01005723.1:0-26974 GCA_003255005.1 Begonia fuchsioides
GCAGAAAGCGGCGGCACGGGAATCGGGTCGTTACAATTATCTATTGTTTCATATAGAGATTCAAGATTTATATCAAAGTTTTAGAAAATTTTACACAAAAAAATGGCCACAAAGTTGAATTTCAGTACTGCATTCCATCCTCAAGCTAATAGGCAAACATAGAGGATCATCCAAACATTGGAAGATATATTAAGAACATGCATACTTGAGTTTAATACTACATGGAGCAAGATGGTGCCACTAGTAGAATTCTCTTACAACAATAGTTATCAAGCTACCATTGATATGACACCATATGAAGCTCTATTTGGTCAAAAGTGTTGATCTCCCTTATTGGGATGAAGTGGGAGAAACCAAAATATTAGGCCATGAAATCATTCAACAAACAGTAGATCAAGTGAAGGTAATCTAAGTTAAAATAAGGAGAGCTCAAAGCCTCAAAAGAGTTATGCCAATCAATGAAGAAGGGAGTTAGAATTTAATGAGGGGAATGAAGTATTTTTCAAGATTTTCCTATTTAAAGGAGTAGTAAGATTTGGAAGAAAGGGCAAGCTTAGCCCAAGATTTATTGTCCCTTTTCTAGTGCACATAAATGGCTAGAGTGCACAATTTGTTTCATGTATCTATGTTAAGGATGTGCTTAAGAGATCCATATCAAGTGGTACAACAAGAAGTAATTTAAATTTAACCGACGTTAGACTATATGGGAAAACTAGTTCAAATTCTCGATTACTTGACCTAAGAACTTTGAATCAAAAATATCCCTTTAGTTAAAGTTCTTTGGAGTAACCACTAGGTAGAAGAAGCAACTTGGGAAAAGAAAGACAATATGAGAAATCAATACCCTCATTTATTTGATGCTTGAAATTTTGAGGACAAAATTTTTGTTAGGAGGGTTGATTAGGCTTTGGTTTTTTGAGCTGAGGGCTTAGGGATTTAGTTCTTTAAGCTTAAAGGCTTTATGGCTTTAGGGCCTTCGGGATAAAGGCTTAAGACTTAGGGGCTTAGCACAAAGAACTCAGGTGACTGGCTTATAAGATTTTGGGCTTGAAAGCTTAGAACTTAGGAATTTAGGGCTTAAGGCTTTGAGGATTTAGGTCTTTAGACCTAGGGGCTAGAGCGTAGGGATTCATGGCTTTAGGACTTTAGGGCTTAGAGCTTACTGCTCACAACTTTAAGGCTTTATGGCTTCAAGTATTAGGGCTTTAGATCTTAGTGTTTTGGGGCTTTGGGATTTTTGGCTTTCGCATTCATGCTTTCGACCTTATGGCCTTGATGTACAATCAAAGTACATCGTCGGACAAGCCCCGATGACCGGTCATGGGTTTACTAATTTAGTTGCTAATTTTGCAGGAAGAACACCTTCCGAGGCTGACTGGAAGCAACCAAGGAGTGAGCCCGATTGGTGTTTGAACACCCCCACCTACGACACACCCGACACGCCAGGCCGAGACACGCCTGGACCACCCGGCCACGACACGCCCGGTGGCCACCCCCGCGACCATGACCCGACGACCCACCAAAGATTGATCGTCGGCCTTGCCAAAATCCTCTAGGATTTCGGCCCAATTGAATAAGTGATCAACATGGAAGAACGCCTGATCCATTTACCACAGATCAAGTGTTCGACCATGGGCCAACATTTGGTCACATTTATGTCTTAGTCTTTGTTTATCAGCAAATAAAAACCTTGGAGAAGGAGAAAAACAGCCCAGAAGAAGGAACTCACGAAGGCTCACAAAGGAACGCCGTAGCTGAGCCTTGGTCAACCTTCGGTCAAGCCACGGTCAAGCCTAGGTCTTCCTTCGGTCAACTAGGAGGCCTTGACCAAATCCTATCGGACACTTGACTTAAATCCTTAAGTAATCCGATTATTTGGTCAAGGAAAGGACAAAGCTCGAGAGGGACACACGTGGATTTATCGATGTCTGAGACATAGACACCCGGGACACGCTCCTCAAGACATCAACGGGCCAAGGGGGCTTTGCATCAGAAATGCCGGTGCCTTTGTTCATTTTCGAACAGCCTAGGAGTGTCCAAAATCTCAAATTCAAAATGGCACGGACATATCCCGTGATGTCCGGAGAAGAGACCAGCCGGCCACATTTGAAAGCACCCGCGCGCGCACACAAACTACCCTTGGAGCCAGCAACGGATCACCGGGGATTCTAATTCAAAAAGAGACCAGGTTCATGCTAATCAGATCAAGGAATGAGCGTCCGAAGATCTCATTTCAAAATGGCCCTCGCGGATCCCTACATGTTTGAGATAAGGTCAACGCCGGGTCACCATTTTTGAATCAACCGCGCACACCTCCGAGCCATCGGCCAAAAATGGAAAGATCCGCGTCCAGGTTCAGCCATAATTTTATCACTCATTCAGGCTAGGTTCATCCAAGAGCCTAGATTTAAAATGGCCCGCGCTGATCCTGTGATGTCTGAGATTTGGTCAACCCCAGTCAGCCGCGCGCGCACCCCCTCGATCAGCTGCAAGTCTCCACGGTCCACCTTGGTCTTCAATTTGAATTCAGCCGCGCATATCATTTTGTTTCAGATTTCCAGCTGAAGAGAAGAGCATCTGGACCCTCTATTTCAAAATGGCACGCAACATATCCCATGATGTCCGAGATAGGGTCAACCTCAGTCAACCGCGCGCGCACATCCATTGGTCAACCGAAGGTCATCCCACGGTCAACTACGGTCTCCATTCGGATTTGGCCGAGCTTATCCATATTGGTTCAAGTTTAAAGCTGAAGAGAAAGGCATCAGGACCCTCCGTTTCAAATTAGCACGCATCAAATCCATTGATGCCCGAAGCTTCATTAAACCGTGAGCCACAACGGTCACTTTTCAAATTCAGCCGAGAAAATCTTCATTAGTTCAAACCATAAGATAAAGGGAAGTGCCTTGGTCCTAATTCGGTCAAAGAAGACCGTCTCCTAAGTGATCCAAGACGTCTGTCTCATCCAAGGGCTTAGTTTTATTTCTTTTTCATTTATCTTTAGTTTTTATTTTTAAGTTTACTTAAGTGTATCGACCTTCACTTAGAAGGCAGAGAGAATTTGAATAAAAATTGTGCTTAGCACCTTCTTCCCAACGGTTGAAGCTCTTTCCGACGTTTCCCCTCCGATGAGTAATATCCGGCCGAGTGCGTCACCCCTCGAGAGTGTGATCAGTGAGTCATATCGGAACACTACCGAGGTCTACTAATCTGAACACTTTGATTGCTCAAGTGTTCAGATTATTCGACCTTTCCCTTCAACTCCTCCTTCCCGAAAACCCATTTCCATCCCCGAGCTATCAACTCCCTCCACAAGCCGATTCCGGTCCATATCTTCCCTTCCGAGCCACCCTCATATCTAACCGAGCCATTTCCATATTCTTGCCTTTATTCTTTACCATATACAGCCCACTTCACATCCGCAACCCAAATTCATATTTCGCATGCACCCATTTTTTGACCACCGCACACTATCTCTCACCCGAGCCACGTGTGCGTGCAAAATCCGATCACGGTGCGCCGATAAATTTTGGACAGCACCCATTTTTCTACAAAGAGGTGCCAAGGGTGGTATTTATAGACCCTTGGCCGTTATCAAAAAGCTAAATCCAATGGCTCGAAATTGAGTTACCCGATTGGGTTTTCCATACAAGAACAAGCAAAACGATGGCCTCCTTCAATGGGCAGGTGATGATGGCTCTCTATGGTGTCTCCTCTGCATTTGTTCCTCCCAAGGGCGGCCATTTAATTGTGAGAAGGCAGCTGGTTGCTTGTGGAGTTGGTTTATATCACCTTTTGACAAAAATAGTAACCCACTCACACAAACTCAAAGCAAAAGCCATGCCCCAAACAAAGGGCCCTTAAAGCATTGTTTGTGCAAAGGAAAATAAATGGATTGGGCCAATCAAAGGGGAAATAAATTTGGTCATCTTCGATTTGGGCTCAGGTTTGTGCCAAGTTCTCGGATCCAGCCTAAACTCGGCCTTTACCCGACCTCTACCTGCTTCCTTGTGCTTCTCGGCTTCCTTCTTGAATTCCCGAGCTATCCTCCAATTTGATGAGGTGCTTAGGTTGTTCTTCATCCTTTGGACCTGGTTCTTCCATGAAAATATTGAATGCTTCATCACCTACAAAAAGAACAAACTTGTTAGAAAATCCCCGAGCTCAGGATCAGGTGATTGCTCCTTGAGGGGATGCATCCCGAGGCATGTCAGAGTCAAAGCCCTCATGCAAGTGGACCAAGCAACAAAGCCTGAGAACCACATATTGATCAGGCACAACTGGACCTCCAAAGCTTGTGCTGCCAATTTGACACCCGACCCACCTTAATGAAGACAATGTCTTCATAAGAAATGTAGCCAATCCTTTAAGGCTTTTAGAGAGTGGTAGAACGTTCAAATTGCACACTGTTTGCTCTTTTTCACGCCTAATCCACGTCCGAATGCCTAGGAAAAACATGGAGAATTCCTATCTAATCCCACTTAAGACGAATAGCACTCCTAAAGCCTTTGGGAGAATTGAAGAATAAAAGTTGTTTCCTTTATGTTTTTGCATTCAATTTTCGTTTTACCGAACTAGGGTTTTTCTTTTACGTCGATTGCATTGATTTTTATGGGATTTTGAGAGTTAGCTAATTATCATTTGGGAGGATATTTAGGACATTTCCTTGGAGCCTAATGAGGTGGAGGAGGAGCGTAGGAAGAGCGTCCCATGAAGCATAATCGAAGCTATACACCAAGATGTCATCAAAATAAACAACGATAAACTTCCCCAAAAATTCCTTAAGGACAAAGTGCATAAGCCGCATAAATGTGCTAGGAGCATTAGACAAACCGAAAGGCAAGACTAACCATTCAAAGAGGTCGTATTTAGTTTTGAAGGCCGTCTTCCACTCATCGCCTTCCTTCGTCTTAATTTGATGGTAGCCACTCTTCAAGTCCANGAAAGTTATGCAGATGAAGGCGTCGGGTTCTCAAAGAAAATATTTGAAACAAGAAATGGTGGTGTTTCGGAAAATGTAAGAAAACGATGATGGAGAAGAGCCAATGGGCAATTACACGCTTACCCTAATGTCCACTTTGGAGTGGCTGAAGATGTAACGACCTTCATTTATTTTTAGAATTTGTGACCTCAAGATTAAAGTGTTAATGATTCTTTTTATTGGATGAATGTTGGTTAAATTTTGAGGTGTTAAGGTATTTTGAATATTAGTAAATTAGTAGGTCAAAGGTGATGAAGGAAATAAGTGATTTTTGGTCGACCGCTATGGATTAGCAGTCGACATTTTGTTTACCGGTCGACCATAGGATTTAGGAGGGGTTGACACAATTGGAACTTTCGGTCGACCCCAGGATCGAGGAGGGGTCGACACAATAAATATTTTCAGTCGACCTCAGTATTGAGGAGTAGTCGACACAATTGTGTACTTTAGGTCGACCCCAGGATTTAGGAGGGGTCGAAACAATTGAATATTTTAGGTCGACCCCAGGATTTAAGAGGGGTCGACAGAAGTCACTCTCGGGAACACATTCGGTCGACCAAGGGACCGAGCAGTCGAAACAAATGGCTCTCGGGAACTTCCTTCGGTCAACACAACGGATGAGCGGTCGACACTTTCCCGATTTAAGTTGAAAATTAAAAAAAAACTTGGAGAAATATGATCGGTGGACGTAAAGGAAAGGTTGATTTTGTTTAAATAAGGACATATGGAGGCATGGTCTGCCATTTCCCTACTAGCGTGGCTTCTTCTCCCTATTTACTCAGAGTTCTCACGTCTTGATAGAGAAAAAAGAGTGAGAAAGTAAGTTATCTCAGAGGAGAGGAGGAAAACTCTGAAGTTTCGTGGAGACTGAAGACCAAGGTATTTTTCTATCTTTAAGTTCTCTCAGGTTAGTGATGATAAAATGATAGTATTGTTTGAATTGGTGGATAAAAACGAGTGATTTCATGCTAAGAGATAAGAAAGGAGTTAAGTATGAACAAAGTTATTGTTTTGGAGATTCGGTCGATAAGTAGTAGGAATTAGAGTTTGTTTCCTTCATAAGAGTTAGAGTGATTTATAGCCGTTAGAATCAATCAATGTAAAGCTATGTGTAAGAAGTTATGGACTTTGCAAGACAGCATACATAACTGGAAAGAGTTGCGGTCAACACCTAATAGATTAGGTCGACCGGTTCCCAATTTTTAAAAATGCATGCTCTCTGTTTTTTAGCAGGGGTCGACCCCTCCAAGGTTGGGTCCACCGGTCCTTTGTTTCCAGAGATGCATGCTCAGTATTAGGTCAATATTGATTGATACTTTATGCTACGTTAGTTTTATGAATTTTGTGTCTTCTAAGATGTTATAGTATACTCTTTAAGGAATAATTTGACACCCGTAGCTATCACAAATGGATCAACATAGAGGAAGTTACAGTTGATCAAAGTTGGGATAAAAGTTACGACTTTATGCTATAAAACAGGTCATGCTTCATGAATTCGGATCTTTTCATGTTATGTTTGATGCGATTCAAAGGATGTTTCATAGTCACATAGTCATGCATCATAGTTTTACAAAATGTCAACAAAATAATTTCATGCATTGTTTTCCAATGTAGTTGGAGGTAAACGAGGTATAATTTGGGGTATGAGACGCTAATTATATTTCGTCTCCGATGAATTAAGAACTTGAATATAAGAAAAGTAAAGTAAATAGTTATTACAGGCCTGAGCACTCCAAGTAGGAAGTGGGCCCAAGATCAGTAGAAGTTTAAGTAGGTGGATGAAGTGTTCTTGAGATCCTGTAATATTTCCAAAGATAAAGAAGATATGAAACCAAAGAAATGTGAATGAAATTTTGCATTGTTTTAACAACATAGCATACTCATGCATTGCATTTTATAGTTATGCTACTTACTGAGCTTTAGGCTCATAGTTTAGGCTTTGCAATGTAGGGAATGTAATGGAAGAATGGGTGCAAGTGAATGACCAAGAAGTTAGAGCAGAAGAGTGTTCAAATGATACAGTTTATTGAGTGATGACTGACGGGGAGTGATGCATCACACACACATAATTATATTGTAAAATGTTTTGAATGTTTTGAAGATGTAATTGAAATGTATACCCTTATTTTGGTGTGATGGATATACAAAGCTTTTTAAAATGAATGTATTTTAAGTTAAAGTAATTTTCTTCCGCAGTACGTTTTACGTTATTAAATGATTATGAATTTTATTTAAAGGTGGAATTCAAATGTAAATTTTATTATTCGACGGTTTTCCTTGTAAACTATTTTATGAACTAAAGATAGTAGTTTTTAGAAACTAAAGAAACAAGTTTTCCACCAACGTAAGTAAGTAAGAAAGAAAGAAAACCCGTAACAGACCGGTTCTAGGGTCGTCAGAAAGTAAGAAAGTAAAGTGAGTAAGTAAGATAAGCAGCAAGCAGCGTCCTGGGAATCGGGTCATTACAGAAGACGTGTAGCAAGACCTAGCTCACTCTTATCTCAAAGGAAAGCAAAAACCAAAGGAAACTCTAAGAATATCACCAGATATTACTCACCGGAGAAACAACGAGTCTTGGGATAAAATCGCCAAGGAAGCGATGCACAAAGCAATCTGAATTTTCTCCATTCAAAAAGTTCTACAAGGATGTGCCAAGGGTGGTATTTATAGACCCTTGGCCGTGATCAAAAAGCTCAATCCAATGGCTCGAAATTGAGTTACCCGATTGGGTTTTCCATACAACAACAATCAAAACGATGGCCTCCTTCAATGGGCAGGTGATGATGGCTCTCTAGGGTGTCTCCTCTGCATTTGTTCCTCCCAAGGGCGGCCATTTAATTGTGAGAAGGCAGCTGGTTGCTTGTGGAGTTGGTTTATATCACCTTTTGAAAAAAATAGTAACCCACTCACACAAACTCAAAGCAAAAGCCATGCCCCAAACAAAGGGCCCTTAAAGCATTGTTTGTGCAAAGGAAAATAAATGGATTGGGCCAATCAAAGGGGAAATAAATTTGGTCATCTTCGATTTGGGCTCAGGTTTGTGCCAAGTTCTCGGATCCAGCCTAAACTCGGCCTTTACCCGACCTCTACCTGCTTCCTTGTGCTTCTCGGCTTCCTTCTTGAATTCCCGAGCTATCCTCCAATTTGATGAGGTGCTTAGGTTGTTCTTCATCCTTTGGACCTGGTTCTTCCATGAAAATATTGAATGCTTCATCACCTACAAAAAGAACAAACTTGTTAGAAAATCCCCGAGCTCAGGATCAGGTGATTGCTCCTTGAGGGGATGCATCCCGAGGCATGTCAGAGTCAAAGCCCTCATGCAAGTGGACCAAGCAACAAAGCCTGAGAACCACATATTGATCAGGCACAACTGGACCTCCAAAGCTTGTGCTGCCAATTTGACACCCGACCCACCTTAATGAAGACAATGTCTTCATAAGAAATGTAGCCAATCCTTTAAGGCTTTTAGAGAGTGGTAGAACGTTCAAATTGCACACTGTTTGCTCTTTTTCACGCCTAATCCACGTCCGAATGCCTAGGAAAAACATGGAGAATTCCTATCTAATCCCACTTAAGACGAATAGCACTCCTAAAGCCTTTGGGAGAATTGAAGAATAAAAGTTGTTTCCTTTATGTTTTTGCATTCAATTTTCGTTTTACCGAACTAGGGTTTTTCTTTTACGTCGATTGCATTGATTTTTATGGGATTTTGAGAGTTAGCTAATTATCATTTGGGAGGATATTTAGGACATTTCCTTGGAGCCTAATGAGGTGGAGGAGGAGCGTAGGAAGAGCGTCCCATGAAGCATAATCGAAGCTATACACCAAGATGTCATCAAAATAAACAACGATAAACTTCCCCAAAAATTCCTTAAGGACAAAGTGCATAAGCCGCATAAATGTGCTAGGAGCATTAGACAAACCGAAAGGCAAGACTAACCATTCAAAGAGGTCGTATTTAGTTTTGAAGGCCGTCTTCCACTCATCGCCTTCCTTCGTCTTAATTTGATGGTAGCCACTCTTCAAGTCCACCTTTGAGAAGTAGGTTGCCCCACTTAATTTGTCAAGCATGTCTTCAAGTCTAGGAATTGGAAACCTATACTTGATGGAGATTTGGTTGATTGCTCGACTATCCATGCACATCCGAAAGCTCCCATCTTTTTTTGGAACAAAGAGGGTCGGCACGGCACAAGGACTTAGGGACTAACGAATGAAACCTTTATCAAGGAGCTGTTGCACTTGTCTTTTCAACTCCTTTGCTTCGTTGGGATTTAATCGATACGAGGTTCGGGAAGCGATTTGAGCTAATCGGGTATAAAACAGAAACATAATAGTTACCGAAAATGGGTGAATTTCAGATAGATGGATCTCGAGTTACATACTGAGTTAACAACTGAGATTTTAAGGGATGTTTGGACAGGAAATAGAGAGATTAACCTCAAAATTTGAGATACAAAGCTTAAGGGAATCGGGAGTTATTCAGGTGAGAGTATGGAGTATTTCTGGTAAGAGAGAGAAAACAGAACATGGCTGAAAATGGATGAACTTTGAAATGATGGTTTTCAGGTAGCCTTCAAAGTTTGCTCCTGAAATTTCGAGGGATGTTTATGGGATGGGTGGAGAGTTTAAACTCAAAATTTGAGCTTACAAAATTTAAGGAAATGAAAGTTATGCAGATGAAGGCGTCGGGTTCTCAAAGAAAATATTTGAAACAAGAAATGGTGGTGTTTCGGAAAATGTAAGAAAACGATGATGGAGAAGAGCCAATGGGCAATTACACGCTTACCCTAATGTCCACTTTGGAGTGGCTGAAGATGTAACGACCTTCATTTATTTTTAGAATTTGTGACCTCAAGATTAAAGTGTTAATGATTCTTTTTATTGGATGAATGTTGGTTAAATTTTGAGGTGTTAAGGTATTTTGAATATTAGTAAATTAGTAGGTCAAAGGTGATGAAGGAAATAAGTGATTTTTGGTCGACCGCTATGGATTAGCAGTCGACATTTTGTTTACCGGTCGACCATAGGATTTAGGAGGGGTTGACACAATTGGAACTTTCGGTCGACCCCAGGATCGAGGAGGGGTCGACACAATAAATATTTTCAGTCGACCTCAGTATTGAGGAGTAGTCGACACAATTGTGTACTTTAGGTCGACCCCAGGATTTAGGAGGGGTCGAAACAATTGAATATTTTAGGTCGACCCCAGGATTTAAGAGGGGTCGACAGAAGTCACTCTCGGGAACACATTCGGTCGACCAAGGGACCGAGCAGTCGAAACAAATGGCTCTCGGGAACTTCCTTCGGTCAACACAACGGATGAGCGGTCGACACTTTCCCGATTTAAGTTGAAAATTAAAAAAAAACTTGGAGAAATATGATCGGTGGACGTAAAGGAAAGGTTGATTTTGTTTAAATAAGGACATATGGAGGCATGGTCTGCCATTTCCCTACTAGCGTGGCTTCTTCTCCCTATTTACTCAGAGTTCTCACGTCTTGATAGAGAAAAAAGAGTGAGAAAGTAAGTTATCTCAGAGGAGAGGAGGAAAACTCTGAAGTTTCGTGGAGACTGAAGACCAAGGTATTTTTCTATCTTTAAGTTCTCTCAGGTTAGTGATGATAAAATGATAGTATTGTTTGAATTGGTGGATAAAAACGAGTGATTTCATGCTAAGAGATAAGAAAGGAGTTAAGTATGAACAAAGTTATTGTTTTGGAGATTCGGTCGATAAGTAGTAGGAATTAGAGTTTGTTTCCTTCATAAGAGTTAGAGTGATTTATAGCCGTTAGAATCAATCAATGTAAAGCTATGTGTAAGAAGTTATGGACTTTGCAAGACAGCATACATAACTGGAAAGAGTTGCGGTCAACACCTAATAGATTAGGTCGACCGGTTCCCAATTTTTAAAAATGCATGCTCTCTGTTTTTTAGCAGGGGTCGACCCCTCCAAGGTTGGGTCCACCGGTCCTTTGTTTCCAGAGATGCATGCTCAGTATTAGGTCAATATTGATTGATACTTTATGCTACGTTAGTTTTATGAATTTTGTGTCTTCTAAGATGTTATAGTATACTCTTTAAGGAATAATTTGACACCCGTAGCTATCACAAATGGATCAACATAGAGGAAGTTACAGTTGATCAAAGTTGGGATAAAAGTTACGACTTTATGCTATAAAACAGGTCATGCTTCATGAATTCGGATCTTTTCATGTTATGTTTGATGCGATTCAAAGGATGTTTCATAGTCACATAGTCATGCATCATAGTTTTACAAAATGTCAACAAAATAATTTCATGCATTGTTTTCCAATGTAGTTGGAGGTAAACGAGGTATAATTTGGGGTATGAGACGCTAATTATATTTCGTCTCCGATGAATTAAGAACTTGAATATAAGAAAAGTAAAGTAAATAGTTATTACAGGCCTGAGCACTCCAAGTAGGAAGTGGGCCCAAGATCAGTAGAAGTTTAAGTAGGTGGATGAAGTGTTCTTGAGATCCTGTAATATTTCCAAAGATAAAGAAGATATGAAACCAAAGAAATGTGAATGAAATTTTGCATTGTTTTAACAACATAGCATACTCATGCATTGCATTTTATAGTTATGCTACTTACTGAGCTTTAGGCTCATAGTTTAGGCTTTGCAATGTAGGGAATGTAATGGAAGAATGGGTGCAAGTGAATGACCAAGAAGTTAGAGCAGAAGAGTGTTCAAATGATACAGTTTATTGAGTGATGACTGACGGGGAGTGATGCATCACACACACATAATTATATTGTAAAATGTTTTGAATGTTTTGAAGATGTAATTGAAATGTATACCCTTATTTTGGTGTGATGGATATACAAAGCTTTTTAAAATGAATGTATTTTAAGTTAAAGTAATTTTCTTCCGCAGTACGTTTTACGTTATTAAATGATTATGAATTTTATTTAAAGGTGGAATTCAAATGTAAATTTTATTATTCGACGGTTTTCCTTGTAAACTATTTTATGAACTAAAGATAGTAGTTTTTAGAAACTAAAGAAACAAGTTTTCCACCAACGTAAGTAAGTAAGAAAGAAAGAAAACCCGTAACAGACCGGTTCTAGGGTCGTCAGAAAGTAAGAAAGTAAAGTGAGTAAGTAAGATAAGCAGCAAGCAGCGTCCTGGGAATCGGGTCATTACAGAAGACGTGTAGCAAGACCTAGCTCACTCTTATCTCAAAGGAAAGCAAAAACCAAAGGAAACTCTAAGAATATCACCAGATATTACTCACCGGAGAAACAACGAGTCTTGGGATAAAATCGCCAAGGAAGCGATGCACAAAGCAATCTGAATTTTCTCCATTCAAAAAGTTCTACAAGGATGTGCCAAGGGTGGTATTTATAGACCCTTGGCCGTGATCAAAAAGCTCAATCCAATGGCTCGAAATTGAGTTACCCGATTGGGTTTTCCATACAACAACAATCAAAACGATGGCCTCCTTCAATGGGCAGGTGATGATGGCTCTCTAGGGTGTCTCCTCTGCATTTGTTCCTCCCAAGGGCGGCCATTTAATTGTGAGAAGGCAGCTGGTTGCTTGTGGAGTTGGTTTATATCACCTTTTGAAAAAAATAGTAACCCACTCACACAAACTCAAAGCAAAAGCCATGCCCCAAACAAAGGGCCCTTAAAGCATTGTTTGTGCAAAGGAAAATAAATGGATTGGGCCAATCAAAGGGGGAAGAAATTTGGTCATCTTCGATTTGGGCTCAGGTTTGTGCCAAGTTCTTGGATCCAGCCTAAACTCGGCCTTTACCCGACCTCTACCTGCTTCCGTGTGCTTCTCGACTTCCTTCTTAAATTCCCGAGCTATCCTCCCATTTGATGAGGTGCTTAGGTTGTTCTTCATCCTTTGGACCTGGTTCTTCCATGAAAATATTGAATGCTTCATCACCTACAAAAAGAACAAACTTGTTAGAAAATCCCCGAGCTCAGGATCAGGTGATTGCTCCTTGAGGGGATGCATCACGAGGCATGTCAGAGTCGAAGCCCTCATGCAAGTGGACCAAGCAACAAAGCATGAGAACCATATATTGATCAGGCACAACTGGACCTCCAAAGCTTGCGCTGCCAATTTGACACCCGACCCACCCTTTAATGAAGACAATGTCTTCATAAGAAATGTAGCCAATCCTTTATGGCCCTTAGAGAGTGGTAGAACGTTCAAATTTTACACCGTTTGCTCCGTTTCATGCCTAATCCACGTTCGAATGCCTTGGAAAAACATGGAGAATTCCTATCTTATCCCACTAAAAACATGAAGAATAAAAGTTGCCTTTATGTTTTTGCATTCAATTTTTGTTTTACCAAACTAGGGTTTTTCTTTTACGTCGATTGCATGGATTTTCATGGGATTTCTATAGTTAGCAAATTATCATTTGGGAGGATATTTAGGACATTTCCTTGGAGCCTAATGAGCTGGAGGAGGAGCGTAGGAAGAGCATCCCATGAAGGCTCCTCATTGGTCCATCTTTCAAGCCATGATTGGTGTTCTTGGTGATGATCTAGGCCATCTGATGATAAGCATGTTTTAGTTTAATTTTCTATTTAATCATCCCCATGCAAGTGTAATTGCTGATTTGATTGAATAAAGATTTATCTTTTCAAATTTGATCTCTCCCCTTTGAAGTTTTCCGCTTCAAAGACTCGGTCTCCGAAAACCTATTTTTCGGCCACCTAGCTCCTTCATCCATCCCATTCTCATTTTGAGAATCATTTCTCCTAAATAAAAGCACCCCGGGTTGATTTCTGGTGTGTTTTCAGGTACCGACCAAACCACCCATTTTCCCCAAAGGAATTCTCTCAATTTTAGAGAGATCTCTTCATCATCCATATGTCCAGATTCATCCTCAACCTCCTCCAACAATACGCTCCCATTCGTTGAGAAGAGTGATTCAAAATCATTCCCGATTTGGAATTCTCTATTTGGTAAAACCCTGAAACTCTGCCTTGACCATCCGAGTTTTTGTTTAGCATATCTTCCTGTTACCACGATAATTCCTCTTCAAATTTGGAGGATATTTTACCCCTCTATCACCCCTCCAAAAATCAGCCCCAAGTTCGTCCCCTAACCAAACTTTTGAATTCAATTTCTCCCTCCTCCAAATCCCGGATTTTTCGGAGATGCCTAGTCAAACCCTAGCTAATGTTTTATTCGATATCTCACAATTGGCTGAAGGGATTGCTTTAAATTTTTGAGGTGATTCGTTCAACTCCTTTCCAAAGTTCCATTTTAAATTTCAGCCCTAAAATTCATTTATTTTCTTCGAGATATACTCTTTCCTTACCAAACCCTAATTCTGTTTTTTTTTTGCAGATTTTTGTCAAACCCTGACTGGTTTTCCCATTATTCCTTCCTCCCATTCCATTTCGTGTCATTAGAGCTTAGGGCTTACGGCTTAGGGCTTAGAGATTCCGGCTTTGGGCTTGAGTTTGGTTTAGGCTTAGAACTTAGGGCTTAGGGCATACGGCTTTGGGCTTTGGACTTTGAGGTTACGACTTTGAGCTTACAGCTTAATCCTTTAGGGGTTTAGGGTTTTGGCCTTAAGGCTTAGATGTTAGAGCTTAGGGCCTTGGGCTAGCGGCTTAGGGATTAGGGCTTTGGGAATTAAGCTAGGGCTTTTGGCTTAAGGCATACTAATTAATGATTAGGACTTACAAATTACGACTTAGGGCTTAAGGCGTAGGGCTTACGACTTCACGTTTAGGGCTTAGGGCTTCAGATTTTGGGAATATGGCTTTGGGCTTAGAGCATAGGGCTTTGAGCTTTGGTCTTTATGCTTAGCACTTTGCAGGGCCTAGATCTTAGTGCTTTGGGCTTAGAGCTTAAGGCTTTAGCATTGGGGTCACACTTTAGGACTTAGTGCATAGGTCTTTGGGCTTAGGGCATAAGGCTTAATGCTTAGGGCTTTGAGAATGGTTGTGTGTTTAAGGCTTAGGACTAAAAGATTAGGGCATAGGGCTTTAGGCTTTCGACTTAGAGGTTATGGCTTAGGCCTTTGGGCTTAGGGTTTAAGGTTTAGGGCTTAGGGCTTAGGACTTTTGGCTTAAGGCCTAGAAAATACAGCTTCGGGCCCAAGGCTAAGGCTTTGGGCTTTGGGCTTTGGGCTTTGGGGTTTAGGCATAGTGCTTATGATTTTGAGCTTTAAGTTTAAGGCTTAAGCATAAGGGTCATAATTTAGAGCTTATGGCTTAGGGCTTAGTACTTAGTGCTTAGGGCTTTGGGAGTTGGGCTTGGGCTTCTGGGTTAGGGCTTAATGCTTTGGCCTTAGTGGTAAGGCGTAAGAGCTTAAGGCTAATGGCTTAGGGGTTTGGTTTTTGGGCTTAGGTCTTAGGTCATAAGGCTTAGGGCTTAGGTTATAGTGCTTTAGGACTTGGGTCTCAGGCTTAGGGATTAGGGTTAAGTGGTGTGGGCTTAGGGCATAGTGCTTTGGGATTTTAAATTCGGGCTTAGGGTTTATGGTGTAACATCCTTCCTAACTTGAAATATGTTCTTCATTTTTTCTTGTTGCAGAAAAAATTTTCTCATAAATATTGTTTAAGGAAAACATGCAACTAAATTTACTTAAAACACATTGACAACATGTTAGTAAACTTTCAGGAAGCTATATATACAGAGTTAAAAACTTCTCTTCCTAGCTATTATTTTACAATTCTTCAAAATCCTTACTCACATGTCAAAATCTGCTCAAACGACAACAACCACCCCCATGAGCAAAGCAATCCATCTTGTAAACCTCTCAGTGGATGTCTTTCTCACATAAATCATAAAACTCATCTATGAGCATAAGACTCAGCAAGTAGTATAAGATATGCATGCACATGTACATGATATGCATAAGTAAAACTTTCTTTTATTATGGTTCTTTCTTTCCTTAATTTCCATACTTTTCTTGTCATTGGGGCTTCTTGGCAAGAAACGAGAGACCACATACTTAAGCCTACCAAAGGAAACAACCAACTCGATTGCAAGGGTTGAGAGACCACAAACTTGAGTGCACCTAGTGGGAAATCTAACCCAAACCCTTTCCCAATGACATTTATGTAACATTCTCTTCCTTTTTTTATCTTTCTCTTTTTTTGGTTATTCGAGCTCAACCTAAAACAACAATTTTCATATTATGTTTCATATGAAATCTCATGCATGTAAATAGTTTGTAACTCTCTAGAAAACATGATGCAGGAGATGTTTGTGAACATGCTCGGTATGAACGTGTTCAGTAATTAAGTAATATTCATAACATTACAGCAACAATCCATCATATCATAAATTGAATCATGCTTTCTACATCATTTTTATACGTGGATCTTATCTTGACATATCAAGCAAAAAACAACATATTAAAACAAAGTCCTATTGTTCTATGATGTAGACCCAATTAAAGGCAAAACACACAGAATACTACTTACCTTGTTTATCCCTAGCAAGTTTTTGTAGTAGTAAGTACAATTGTGAATCCCCTTTACCTCAATTACCTAGTATGTTTCAAAAATTTGAGAATCAATGTCCTGTTTTGTGATAAATTTAAAATATCATAACTTGTTCCATACACCATGAAATGCTATGATTCCAAAGCCTATATGTCACTCAAGGTTTCTAATATGATGTGATAAAAGATCTAGGACATTGGAATAGTCTAGCATTAGCTTCTAAAATCGCACAGAATTGATAGTTTTGTGTAAACGTTGATGAAATATGCACAACCTACCAATTCCAAATCTCCATCCAACATGATTGATTAACCAATAAACAGAACCATTGAGCAAAACTTTTAATTTTTGTGTACCACTCACAACCAACTTATAAAGTCATTAATAATCCTATAATTCTCATTTATCCTTAATATAATAATGTGAATAACCATAATCACTCTAAACCACGTAATATAAGGTATACCTCTTGATTCCTAGCTCAATAGATTCCTTTTGATGAGATGAACACTTATCCTCAGAGGATCGGAGGCTAATTTCAACTCCTTTCCCTTCAACTTTTACTCTCTCTTTATGAAACTCTTTTCTTTCAACTTCTCTCTCTCTCTTTCACCCTTTCTCTCTCTTCAGCACAAAAATGGATGATCATCAGCTACTCTCAAATATTTCTAGATGGTTAATTGTGTGAAATGACTTTTTTGCCTAATTTATTCATTTAGTGTTAGAATTTTACCACTACATGTTTCTTTAATTGCTAAAGTACCTTCATTATCATCTCTTAAATCATACTTAGCTCAAATAATTAATTTACATTAGTTCCAAGATAATCCTCATGATTAACTTAATTAATCATGATTAGCAAACCTTAATAACCACATAATTTTCACTAATTATGCTTTAATCAGGATTAGACACTAATTCTATAGTGACATGTGTCATATTCCAATTCACCTTACTTTCCTACTAATTTAGCATGTATCGCATTAAACCAATTTCTAATTACACCATTCAATAGCTTAAAGAACTTAATAAGAGCACTGGTATTACATTCTATCCTCTTAAAATTTTATCCTCAAAATTTTAAGCATCAAACAAATGAAGGTATTGACTTCTCATATCTTCTTCTTTTTCCCAGGTTGCTTCATTGACCTTGTGATTACTCCAAAAAACTTTAACTAAAGGGNGTAGAGTTCAACATATTGATGTAGTGAGAATGTCATCATCACTCATAGAAAATTGGCAGATTTGGCTAACCGATCTTTAATTACCCATGCACCATCATGTTCTTTCTTAGTTTTGGGTTATTCAAAAACAAAATCCATTAAAATATGTTCCCACTTCCACTTTGGAATACGCAAAGATTGGAGAGTTCCTGCTAGACGTTGGTATTTTGCCTTTACTTGTTGGCAAATTAGACACAATTTAACATAATTTTCTGTATCTTTTTTCATATTTGGCCACAAAAAAGTGCAACTTTAAATATCGATACATTTTTGTAGTGCCATGATGCATCGAGAACATAGATGAATGTGCTTTAGATAATAACTTTTTTCGTACATCTGAATCTTGTGGAACATACCATTAGCTTTTGAATTTTAAAATACCATCTTCTGAACAATGAAATCGAGAAGATTCATCAAGATCCATTGTTGACTTGTAATCCAAATACCTTAGATCTCTCAACTGTGCTTCTTTGATGTCATTCAAAAGTCTAGGTCTAACTGTTAATGCAACCATCTTACTGGTCACTTCCGTTATAAGCACTAGATCAAATATTTTAATGTCCAACTGTAATGCAACCGATAAAGCTGATAATATTGGTTGCTTAGTAATTGTTGTTCTACTTAACGCATCGGCAACAATGTTGTCTTTTCCTAGGTGGTACTTAATTTCAATGTCATAATCCTTAACAAATTCCAACAACCTCCGTTGTTGCATATTAAGCTCTTTCTATGTAAAAAAATACTTCAAACTTTTTTGGTCGGAAGATACTTCACATGAATTTCCATATAGATAATGCCTCCATATCTTGAGTGAAAAAACTACAACAACAAGCTCAAAATCATGTTGGGTTTAGGCTTTGGGCATAGGTCTTAGTTCATAAGGCTTAGGGCTTAGGGCATAATGATTTAGGATTTGAGATTTTGGCTTAGGGCTTAGGGTTAATTGGTGTGGGGTTAGGGGTTAGGGCTAGTGCTTTTCCTTAGTTGTAAGGGCTATGGGCTTTGGGCTTAGGTCTTACGTCATAAGGCTTAGGGGTTAGGGATTATGACTTTAGGATTTGGGCTTTTGGCTTAGAGCTTAAGACTTAGGCCTTAGGGCATAGTACTTTGGGATTTGAGATTTGGGCTTAAGGCTTAGGGTAAAGTGGTGTGGGGTTAGGGCTTAAGGCTTTGGGCTTTGGGCTTAGTGCTTAAGGCTTAGTGCTTAGGGCTTAGGGCTTCAAGTGTAGAGCTTTGGGCTTAGGGCATAGTACTTTAGCATTTGGGATTTTGGCTTAGGGCTTAGGTCTTAGTGCTTTGGCATTAGGGCTTAAAGGTTAGGACTTAGGTCTTTGGGCTTTTGGGTTTCAGCTTTGGGCTTAATGCTTTGGCATAAGGGTCGTAGTTTAGGACTCAAGGCATATTTCTTTGGGCTTAGGCCTTAGCAATTAGGTATTAAGGCTTAAGGCTTAGGACTTTGGGCTTTGGGGTTAAGACTTAGGACTAAGGGCTTATAGCAAAGGGCTTTAAGATTTAAGTTTGAGCTTTGGGCTTGCAGCTTAGAACTTACAGCTTAGGCCTTTGGGTTTAGGGTTTATGGTTTACGAATTTGGGTTTAGGGCTTTGGGCCTAAGGCTTAGATATTAGAGCTTAGGGCCTTCAGGTAAAGGCTCAGGGATTTTGGCTTTTGGATTCCAGCTTTTAGCTTTGGGTTTTGGGCTTACGGCTAATGACGTAGGGCTTAGTGCTTTGGGCTTAGGGCTTATTATTTTCGCCCTTGGGGTTTGGGCTTATGGTTTTGGGCCTTGGGGTTTATGCATTAAGCTTAAGTCTTAAGCATACATGTCACAATGTATGGCTTTGGGCTTATGACTTTGGGTATTGGGCTTATGGCTATGGGCTTTGGGCTTAACTTAGGGCTTTGATTTTAGTGCTTAGTGCTTAGGGCTTTGGGATTTGGGATTTGGGCTTTTGGCTTTGGGCTTAGTGCTTTTGCCTTAGTGGTAAGGGCTAAGAGCTTAGGGCTAAGGGTTAATGGATTTGGGCTTTGGACTTAGGTCTTAGGTCATAAGGCTTAGGGCTTAGGTATATTAGGACTTTTTTCTTTGGGCTTAGGGCTAGAGACTTAGGGCATAGAGCTTAGGGTTAAGTTTTGTGAAGTTAGGGCATAAGGCTTAGGGCTTATGGTTTTGGCCTTTGGGCTTAGAGTGTAGGGTTTAGGGCTAAGGGCTTAGAGCTTTGGGCTTTGTGGTTTTGGCTTTGGGCTTAGGCCTTAAGGTTTATGGCTTAAGGCATAAGGCATAAGGCTTAAGGATTGGGTCTTAAGGCTTAAGGCTTAAGGCTTAAGACTTATGGCTTACGAGATGTAGATTATGGCTTAAGACTTATGGCTTACACTTATAGTTTAGGTCTTATGGCTTTATTCTTATGGCTTATGGCTTAGGGCTTAGGGCTTTGGGGCTTTGGGCTATGGGCTTTGAGATTTGGGCTTTGAGCTTTTTACTTAGGCCTTAAGGCTTAGTGCTTAAGCCTTCCTGGTAAGGGATAAGAGCTAAGGGCTAAAGGCTAAAGGCTAAGCGCTTTGAGTTTAGCTGTTAGCTCATAAGGCTTATGGGCTAAGGGATTAGGACTTTGGGCTTTAGGCTTAGGCCTTAGGGCTTAGGGCTTTTGGATTTATGGTTGGGCTTAGGGCTTTTGGATTTATGGTTGGTCTTAGGGCTAAGGGTTAAGTTGTGTGGGGTTAGGGGTTAAAGCTTAGAGCCTAGGGCTTAGGGATTAGGGATTTGGGCTTTGGGCTTAGGGTGTAGGGCTTCTGGCTTTTGGCTTAGGGCTTAAGTATTAAGGCTTAAAACTTATGGCTTACGACTTACGACATGTTGATTAGATCTTAGAACTTAGGGCTTAAGGCTTAGGACTTAGGGTTTAGGGCTTTGGGGGGGTTTGGTCTTTGGGCTTTAGGCTTTGGGCTTTGGGCTCTAGGCTTTTTGTTTGGGCTTAGAGCATAGGGCATAGGGCTTTAGGCATTAGGCTTAGGTTTGGGGTAAATTCTTTGGACTAAGGGCTTTGGACTTAGGCCATACTGCTTACAACTTAGGGATTTGAGGTTAGGGCTTCTTGTTTAGGACTTAGATATTATAGCTTAGGCCCTTTTGAGGGCTAAGGGCTTTGGTCTTTGGGCTACGTGGTTTGGGCTTAGAACTTAAAGTTTGGTGCTTAGGGCTAGGGATTTGGGGTTTTGAGTTTGAGCTTAAGGTTTAAGCAAAAGGTCACATGTTAGGGCTTAAAGGATTTTGGTTTCGGGCTTAGTGCTTTGTGATTTTGGCTTAGGGCTTTATGATTTCGACTTAGGGCTTTTGGGTTAGAGATTTGAGCTTTTGGCTTTGGACTAAGGGCTTAGAGTTTAGTGTTTAGGGATTTGGGCTCTAAGTTTAGGGGTTAGGTGTTAGATTTAACTATGATTAAAGTAACCATTGTTTTTTCATGATGAATATTAATATGTTGTACAATTGATTAACCATTAAAGAGAAGTTGATTTGAATAATGTATATGAAATACCCTCAACGAAGGGTACCTTTTTTGTCTAACAAGTCGGTCGAGTTTTTGCAGAAATTGTTAAGTCTGTTACAGGTTATCTCGACCGATTACCAATTATGTCAACCCATCCTCAGGAAGAGGATAAACTTATGTCGACCGATCCTCAGGCAGAAGATAAACTTATGTCGACCGGTTACTAGCTATGTCGACCTATCTTCGGGCAGCAACCTACTTATGTCGACCGCTACGTTATATTTCGACCGATGAGTTAACCAGAGAAGAATGTTATGTCGACCGCTATAAGAATGTGTCAACCGAAAGATATTCAAGACAAGAAGCAACATGAAGTCGACCACGCTTCTACAAGTTACAAAAGCTTCACTTATGTCGACCGGCCAATCTTGTGTCGAGCACATACATGTCCAGAGGCCATATCTATGTCGACCGCTAAACTATTGTGTCGACCGTATACATGTCCAGAGGTCATATCTATGTCGACCGCTAAACTATTGTGTCGACCGCATACATGTCCAGAGGCCATATCTATGTCGACCGAAGCTCTTCCCAACGGCAACTCACTAAAACTTATGTCGACCGATCAAAAGATATGTCGACCGATCAAGAGCAGAAACAAGAGATAACTCCCAACCGTTATTTCTAAATGTGTCTAAACGGCTATATTTATATCTATAAACAGCTGCTGAGATGCCGATTGAAATAGAGAGGATTTTGGGAGAGCAAAAAAGAAGCCGAATTGCTGCCAAATTTTAGAGAATCATTTTCATTCTCTCAATCTTTTTATTTCTATCTTGAATATTCACTTTGTGATTGAGAGAGTCGGTTAGTAACCGTAATCTTAGTATTATACTATGTTAGCAAAATTTGTAAGAGGGGTTACTCGTCTCCTAAAGAAGAGTCGTTGTAAAGGTTTGATTGACACCCGTTAGTCAATCGGAGTGAGCTCAAAGAATTGAGCGGCAAGAATCTTCGAGGAGGTACCTTGGAGAGCGGACGTAGGCAAGGTTGGCCAAACTGCGTTAACAATCCGGTGTCAATCTCTCTCTCTCTAAACTCTATTAAGTTGTTTATCTTTTTCGCATTAGAGTTTTAGATTGAGTAAACCATATGCACGAATTTGATTAAAGTTTAATCATCGGAGTAAAATTTTATTAATCTAATTCACCCCCCTCTTAGGTTAATCTCGATCCTACATTAGGGCTTACGGCATAGGTCTGGGCTGAGGGCTTAAGGAATAGGGTTTAGGGCTTAAGGTATAAGGCTTAGGGCTTTGGGCTTTAGGATTAAGGCTTATGGCTTAGGGCTTTAAGCTTTAGGTAAGGTATTAGAGCTTAGAACATAAGGATTAGGGCTTTGGGCTTGGCTTTTAGGGCTTAAGGCTTTAAGCTTATATCATAGGGCTTAAGGCTTAAGGCTTAGTTCATAGGGCTTAGAGCTTAAGGCTTTGTGCTTGAGGCTTATAGATTAGAGCTTATGGCCTTAGGTTTAGGGCTTATGGCTTGGTGCTTAGGGCTTATAGCTTAGGGCTTTAGGCGTTGGGCTTTGGTCTTTAAGCTTAGGGCTGAGGGCATACGTCTTTGGGATCATTCTTTAGTGCTTAGGGTTTATGGCTTAGGTAAAATATTTAGGGCCTAGGGCTAAGATTTAGGGCTTAGGGCTTTGGGAATTGCAGTTTTGATTTTGGTATTTGAGCTTTGGGTTAAGGGCTTATAGCTTTGGTCTTAGAGCTTTTGGCTTTCAGCTAAGAGCTTTAGGCTTAGTGTTTATGACTTTGGGCTTAGGGCTTCGATCGTAGGGCTTAGTGCTTTGGGTTTAGAGTTTAGGGGTTTAGAGTTTGGGATTAAAGCTTAGGACTTAGGGGTTAGGGCTTAGGGTTTAGGGTTGAGGCCTTAAGGCATAACACTTGAGGCTTTGGGGTTATGGCTTAGGGCTTTGAGCTTTGTTCTTTCAGCTTTGGGTTAGGGCTTAGGGTTACGAGCTTAGGGCTTAATGCTTAGGGGTTAGGGCTTAGGCCGTCGAGCTTGGGGCTTAGGGTCATAAGGCTTTTGGCTTTAGTATTAAAGATTAGGGGTGTAAGGCTTTTGGCTTTAGGGTTAGGTATCAGAGCTTAGGGTATTAGGATTAGGGTTGGGCTTAGCATTAAAGGCTTAGAGCTTTAAGGTTAGAGCACAGGGCTTAAGGCTTAGTGCTTTAGGATTTGGGCTTTGAGCTATAGGCTTAAGGTGTAGGCCATAGGGCTTAGAGTTTAGTGCTTACAGCTTAGTGCCTAGGGCTTAGGGCTTCGAGCTTAAGACTTAGGGCTTAGTGCTTAGTGCTTAGGGCTTAGGGCTTAGGGCTTAGTACTTAGGCTTTAGGGCTTTGGGCTTTTGACTTTGGGTGTTAGGGTTAGGCCTTAGGGAACAGGTCTTCAGTTTTATGGTTTATTTATTTGGGCTAAGGACAAAGCACTAAGCTCAAAGTTTAAAGTTGTAAGTCCTAAGCCCTCGGCCCAAAGTGCTAAGCTCTAAGCCCAAATCCCTATGCCCAAAGCAATAAAACCTAAGCCCTAAGACCAAAGCCCAATGCCTAAAGCCTTAACTCCTAAGCCCTAAGCTCTAACCCTTAAGCTCTATGTCGTAAGCACTAAGCCGTAAGCTCTAAACCAAAAGCCCTATCCCTAAGCGGTAAGGACTTTGCCAAAAGCCCTAAGTCCTAATCCTTAATCTGTAAGCCTAAAGCCCTAACCTCAAAGTCTTGAATCCAAAGCCTTAAGCCCTCAACTTTAAAAAACTAAGCTCAAAGTCCTAAGCCCTGATCTTAAAGCCCTAAGCACTAAATTTAAAGCCTTAAAGATCATAGGTCAAAGACCTAAGCCCTAAGCACTAAATTTAAAGCCTTAAAGGCAAAGCCCTAAGCCTAGAGCCCTAAACCAAAAGTGCTAAGGGCTAAGCTTTAAGTCCAAAGCCCTAATCTCAAGGCTCATAGCTCTAATATGGAAGCCATAAGCCTAAGGCCCTAAACCCTAGCCCTAAGCCCTAAGCTATATGCTCTAAGCCCTAATCCCAATGCACAATGCCCAAAACCCAAAGCCTACTGCCCATAAGGCGTAAGCTGTAACCCCTAAATCCCAATATGTATTCCCTAAGCCCAAAGACAAAGCCCTAAGCCTAAAGCTTTAAGCCATAATCCCTAAATTGTTACCTTTATGCTTAAGCCCAAAACTCAAAGCCTAAAGCCCATAACCCCAAAGCCCAAGGCCTAACCCCTAAGCCCTAAGCCTTAAGCCCAAAGTCCTAAGCCTTTAGCCCAAATCCCAAAGCCTAATGCCTAATACCCTAAGCCTAAAGCTTAAAGCCCTAAGCTCCAAGCCATACGCCCTCAGCTCTAAGCCTTACGCACTAAGCTCTATTTCCTAAACTCTAAACCCTAAGCTTTATTTCATATGCTCTAAGCCATAAGCCTTAAGCCCTAAAAGCTAATCCCTCAATGCTAAGCCCACAAAGCTATTTTCAAAGCTCTAAGCTCTGAGTTCTAACCTCAAAGCCCAAAGCTTTATGCCCTACACCCTCAGGCCTAAGTTGTAAGCCCTATGCTATAAGCCCCAAGCCCAAAGCCCAAAGCCCAAAGCCTTAAGACCTAAGCCCTAAACCTTAAGCTTAAAGCTCAAAGTTGTAAGCCAAGCCTTATGCCGTAAGCCCAAAGCCCAAAGACCAAAGCCCAAAGACCAAAGCTTTATGCCATAAACCCTAAGCCCTAAGTTATAAGCCCAATGCCACAAGCCCAAAGCTCTAAGCCTTAAGACCTTAGCCCTAAACTCTAAGTTTAAAGCTCAAAGCCCTAAGCCTTATGACCTAAGCCTTATGCCCTAAGCCCAAAGCCCATAGACAAAAGCTCAAACCCCTAAGCCTTAACTTGTAAACCCTTAGCCCAAGGACCTATGCCCTAAGCCCAAAATCCTAAAGTCCTAAGCCCTAAGCACAAATCTCAAAGCTCTAAGCTTGCAGTCTCAAGTCTCGAGCCTAAAGTCATAACCCCTTATGGGTAACGCCTAAGTCTAACCTAAGTCCAAAGCTCAAATCACTAATCCCAAACCCTTAATCCATACGCCCAAACCCCTAAACACTAAGTTCAAAGCGCTAAGGCCAAAGCTCTAATCACAAAGCCCTAAGCCGTAAGCCCGATGCCTTAAGCTCTAAGCTCTAATCCGGAAGCCCAAAGCTCTAAGCTCTAACAAAGCCATAAGCCCTAAGCTCTAAACCCTAAGACTAAAGGGCTAACATTTAAGTTATAAGCCCTAATCCTGAAGACCTATGCCCTTACCCCAAAGCCTAAGCCCTAAGCCATAATCCCAAAGCCTAAAGTCTTAGGCCCTAAGCCTAAAGCACTATCCCTAAGCGCTATGTCTGGAGCCCTAAGCCTTTACCCTTGATCCCTTAGTGCTAATCCCAAAAACATGAGACCAAAGCCTAAGCCCTAAGCCCTAACTTTTAAGCTCTAAGGCCTATGCCATAAGCCCTAAGACCTAAACCCTAAGCTCTAAGCCCATATCCCTAAACCCTAAGCAGTAAGCTTAACACTTTAAGGCATAAGCCTTAAGCTCTAAGACATAAGCCTTACAAACTAAACCCTAAGATCTAATACCAAAGCCAAAAGCTCATAGTTCAAATTCAAAAGCCCAAAGCCCAAAGTCCAAAGCCCTATCTCTTACGCCCTAAGCCTAGCCCTTATAGCTTCTTTGAAATGCCTAATCTTGTAGCCCTAAGACTAAAGACCCAAGCCCAAAGCCCTAGAGCTTACACCCTAAACACTAAGCCTAAAACCCTGAGCCCTAAGTGCTAAACCAAAAACCCTAAGCCTTAAGTCCTAAGCCCTATGGCTTAGGCACTAGGCCCTCAGCCCTCAGGCCAAAGCATGAAGCCTAAAGCCCTAAGCCTTAAGTCTAAAGCTAGAAGCCCCAAGCCTTTAGCCTTAAGCCCTAAGCCCTCAGCGCTAAGCCCTAAGCCCTAAACTCTTAGACCTAAAACCTAGGCCCTAAGCTCTAAGACCTAAAACCTAAGCCCTAAGCCTTAAGACAAACACCCTTAGTTTTATGACCAAAGCCATAATTCCTAAGCCTTAAGACCTAAGGTCAAAGCCATAAGCCATAAGCCATAAGCCTAAATCCCTAACCCTAAATTTTAAAGCCCTATGCACTCATCCAAAAGCCTTAAGCCTAAGCCCTAACCCTTGAACCCTAATCCCTTTAGCGTATGCCCTAAGCCTGAAGCCCTTACATAATCCATAATTGCCAAGAAAAAAGTTGAAAGCACAAATCGCTACCCGCTAAGCCTAAAGCACTAAGGTCTAAGCCCTATTCCCTAATACTTAAGCCCAAAGACCTAACCCCAAAGCCATAATCTCGATGCACTAATCCCAAAGCCCTAGGCCTTAAGCCTTATGCCCTAAGAACAAAGCCCTAACATATTCTATATCCCAAACCCATAGACTTAAGAACAAAGCCCTAAACCCTAACCCTAGAGCGTGAGGCATTAAGCCTTAGGCCCTAAGCTCTGAGCTCTAACCCTAAAACCGTAAGCTCTAAGCTCTAAATCAAAACTTCTATGCCCTATGGCAAAAGCCCTATGCCCTAAGCCAAATGCCCTAAGCTCTAACCTTAAGCCTTAAGCCCAATGCCATTAAGCCCTTAACCATAAGCCTTAAGCCCAAAGCCCAAATTCCTTTGCCAAAAGTTGATAGCAGTTGTCTAAAAACCCTAAGCCTAAAGAAATTTCCCTTAACCCTACGCAAAACCCACATAGTACTTCA
>QAOC01005736.1:37026-55858 GCA_003255005.1 Begonia fuchsioides
GATGCTACTAGCCTATGCTTGTCACAAGGACTTTATACTTTTCCAAATGGATGTAAAAAGTGCATTTTTAAATGGTTTTATCATGGAAGAAGTATATGTAGAACAACCTTTAGGTTTTGAGTCCTTTGAGAAGTTAGACCATGTATTTAAGCTTCATAAAGCTCTTTATGGTCTTAAACAAGCTCCACGAGCATGGTATGATCGATTAAAGAACTTTTTGCTGGAAAGAGAGTTGAACATGGGAAAAATCGATTCAACCCTCTTTAAATGGAACATTCATTTGTCAAGAGAAATATGTCAAGGATCTCCTCAAGAGATTTGGATTAAACTCTTGTAAATCATCTAAAACTCCCATGAGCACCACAACAAGATTGGACAAAGATGAAAATGGTCAAGGTGTGGACATTAAGAAATATCGTGGTATGATTGGATCTCTTTTATATTTAACCGCTAGCCATCCGGATATCCTTTTTAGTGTCTGTCTATGTGCTAGATTTCAAGCGGCTCCTAAAGAATCTCATATGAATGCCACAAAAAGAATTTTCAAATATCTAATTGGCACATTTGACTTAGGACTATGGTATCCAAATGGAGTCTCTCTTGATTGGTTAGGATATTCCGATGCAGACTATGCAGGTAGTCTAGTGGATAGGAAAAGTACAAGTGGTACTTGTCAATTTTTAGGAGAGTCCTTAGTCTCTTGGTTTTCAAAGAAGCAAAATTCAGTTGCTCTTTCAACTGCCGAAAGTGAATATATCGCAGCCGGTAGTTGTTGTGCTCAAATGCTTTGGATGAAGCAAACTCTAGAGGACTTCAACCTAAGATTCTCCAAAATTCCTATCTTGTGTGATAACACGAGTGCCATTAACATTTCAAAAAACCCAATCCTTCACTCAAGAACCAAGCACATAGAAATTCGTTACATTTTATCAAAGATCACGTTCAAAAAGGGGATATTGTTTTGGAATTTGTCAAGTCTTGTGATCAATGAGCAGACATATTCACAAAACCCTTGGATGAGAAGACATTTATTGGAATTAGAACAAGGTTAGGGATTATTCAGGTTGATGGTGTTTAAAAACATCATTTTCTTATAATTATTCTGCTAATCTGTGACAGCAGTCGACATAAATAAGTATATGTCGACTGGATGTTTGGCTCTGTCTAAAGAGATGTCGACATAACCTTGGGTATGTCGACAGGACCTTCAGTTCTGTCATAGAACGGTCGACATAATGTTAATTTGGTCGACCGGAGATACATCCTTAAAACCCTTCCCACGGGTGGATTTCTTTTTTGAACTTAGATTTCAGAAGTTCTTCCTCTCTCGCGATTTGTATTTCTCCTTCCTTCACTCCTTGTTTAGATCCTAAGCTTCGCTAAGATCAATGGCTTCAACTTCTAAACTTCCGACCAAGAGGAAACGAGCTTCACAGTCAGACAAACCCTCAGAATCTCTTCCTCCGTCCATTGATAAGCGTCTATTTTGAAACGAAAAGGCTCAAGAGAGGTATACTCAGTACTTTCAATCAAAACCTCTAATCCTAAGTAGAGTATTTTTACCACATGGAATAGCAGGGATTGATATCTCTGAATACACAGATTATTTGGGTTTAACTTCCTTGTTTAGCCTAAGGAGTAGTTACAATGAGGAAGCAATTCGATTATTTTACGCAAATTTGCATTCAATTCCTCACCCTTTCGCCCTTAAGAGCTATGTGTTAGGATATCCTATAAGAATAATTGCTGACTCCTTGAACACAATGCTCAAGAGTACCTCAAACGAGTTCACTGATAAATACTACGAGCAAGGGAAGGCACCCTCACTAGTTCAGTGCTCAGATTATAGAGATTTCTTGCGATTAATCGCTAAGGATCCAAGTAACGTGCCGTTCAAACCAAAGGCAAGTGATCTCAATATAACGGCACGTCTAGTACATCATATCATCACCTATAACCTGCTGCCCAAAGGCGGGGATAGAGACCATATCAGTAACATGGAGCTGTATGTTCTCTACATGTTCTTCAAATGGAGACGCTTCAATGTTGGATACATTATTATGAAGCGAATGCTTGATGTCCTGGATGTGGCATCTAAGTCCCTGCCATTCAATCTTCTCCTAATGGCGATTTTCTCAAAGCAAGGTGTTCAGTTTCCACCTTCAACTTCACTCATCGAAGTCAGGCACCTTGATGTTTATTCTGCCTCAACTCTTGCAAGGATGGGATTAGCCCAGGATGATAATGGAGTTTGGCATTTCAAGAAAACCATGCATGAAAATACTTCGTAGACATTTTGTAAAACTATGATGCATGACCATATGAACATGAAAACATCTCTTAAATCACATTACATAACATGAAATTAAGCATACATCACCAAATATATCATGCAACAAACATGCAGCACACATCAAACAATCATCCTAATCTTTGCAATGTAGTCCCACTTAAGGGCCAAATAATGTTAATGCTAACTTACCTTAGTTGCTTTCTTGAATCAATCCACTTGAATCCCTTTTTAATCCAATAAATAACCTAAACATATAAATCATATAGGGATCAGAAATTGCATAAAGTCTTAACTTTTATCCCAACTTTGAATAACTATAACTTCCTCTATATTGATCCATTTTTGCTGATTAAGGTGTCAAATTATTCCTTAAGGAATCTACTATAACTTTTTAGAAGACACAAAATTCAGAAAACTAAACCATGTTGACTTACGTGGACCAAACAGAGGGTATTCACTGTTTGAACAGTGATTGGGTCGACATAAACTTTCATTGTGTCGAACTATGTCGACAAAACAGAGGGCATTCACTATTTGAATAGTGATTGGGTCGACATAAACTTTCAGGGTCGACTCAGGTTGACAAAACAGAAGCGTCGCCGTTTTAAAATCGAGTTTCGGTCGACCCAAACTGTGAGGGGTCGACCCAAACTCTCCCCAGTTTCCGTACACTGACTTGCGACATCCATAACTTTTTCTACATAGCTCTGAATTAAGTGATTTCAATAGCTATAGATCACTCTAAGAGTCTACTTTAACTTTATGAAGGACATAAACTCTAATTCGTGCTAAAACTTGACTGAATCTCAAAAACTCTAGCTTTATACATGATTAACCGATTTCACAGCAATTAACCTAAAATCCTCCATATTTATCCACCAGCTCATCCAATACATTCATATTAACCTTACTGAATCCTAAAAGAAACTCAGAGGATATAAAATATTACCTTGAGCTTCAGCTTCTATGAAAGTTTCAGAGTTTTCCTCTTCCCTTCCCTTTCTCACTCTTTTCTCTCACGGAACTTTTTTTCTTTCTCAATCTCCCTCTCTCTTATTAGACGAGAGAACCTTGAGTAAATAGATAGGGAGAAGAGGTTGTGTTGGTAGGGGAATGGCAGACCATGCCTTCTTATCTCTTAATTAAACGAAATCAATCTCCTCTTTACATCCACCGATCAGATTTCCCCACGTTTTCGCTGACTTTTCAACTGAAAACAGGAATGTGTCGGCCGCACGTCAATTGTGTCGACCGAAAGTATTCATAGAGAACATTTGGTGTCGACCCCTCTGTTGGCTTTAAAAGTATGTTTAAAGCAATCAATTTTTTTTATGATAACTACGTAAGATGAAAGTGAAAGATAAAATAAACCTTTACAATGCCTAAATTAGACTTAACGATTCATGTGAAATACCCTCGTTGAAGGGTACAATAAAAGTCTAACAATCTGTTGAAGTACTGCAGAATTTTCATATACATATGCAGTTTGTGTCGACCCCTAGCATGTTTGTGTCGACCATTAGCTTAGTTTGTGTCGACCCTTAGTTATATGTGTCGACCCAAAAAGGCAATAAAGCGTGCGAATGTGTCGACCCATTCTAAGTGTCTATGTCGACCCCAGGTGTAACACTGTGTCGACCCCACTCAAATCCATGTGTCGACCCTTCCTGATTTCTTCATTTATTTTCGTGTCGACCCCATATTACTTGTGTCGACCCCAGCGTTGTCCAGAGACAAATCCATTAGAATTTTTGTCGACCCCAACAACACTTGTGTCGACCCCAGCTTTTCTAAGAGAAGGATTCTTCAAGATTGTGTCGACCCCAACAAATTCCAGAAAATTTTTTGTGTCGACCCCAACAACTTTGTGTCGACCCAAATCAGAAGATCAGCACCAACGGGCAGAAAATTCTCAACGGCTATATTATTTCTGTGTCTACCGGCTAGTGCTTTGTGTCGACCCCAACAAGATTTGTGTCGACCCAACTGGACAGATCAGCAGCAAATCTATAAATAGATGATGCGATCTCATTTGAAGGAAGAGATTTTATGAAGAGAAAATACGCCCAAACTGTGCCAAATACAACTTCAAATATCTCTCTTACTCTCTCATCATTGTATTCATCTTTGATCATCATTCTTGTGATTGAGAGAGTCGGTTTAGAAACCGTACAAATTGTAACTCGTTCTTTGAACGATCTTTGTAAAAGGGGTGACGCTCCTTCAAGAAAAGAGTCATTTTAAAAGGGGTGACGCTCCTTTAAGAAAAGAGTCAAAGGTTTGGTTGACACCCGTAAGTCAATTGGAGTGAAGCTCAAGGTTTGAGCGGGAAAAATCTTCAAGGAGGTACCTTGAAGCGCGGACGTAGGCAAGGTTGGCCAAACTGCGTTAACAATCCGGTGTCAATCTCTTATTTTAAACTCTTATTTATTTGTTTAAGTATTCCGCACTAGAGTTTAGAAATAACTAAACTTGACTTAGTAATAAAAAAAGTTTAGTTAACCTAATCCCCCCCCCACTTAGGTTAATCTCGATCCTACACCCTTTTCGATACTCGGGTCGACCCAAACACACAATTGTGTCGACCCCACCAAATTCTTGTGGTCGACCCAAACACACAATTGTGTCGACCGGACATTGTTCATAGGTCGACCGGTAGTTAAAACTTTCATAACTTTTGTTATACAACTTAGATTTCTATGATTCAAACACCATTCTTTTTGTTATTAAGTCTATTTTAACTTTTTAGAAGACATAAACTTCAAATTAAGAGGGTAAAGATATCAATTATACAAAACACCGAATAACACTCTAAAGTTCAAATTTCTTAGTCCAGTTTTCATTTATCAATTTTTTTTTAACGTGCATAAATTTTTCACCACAACTCCAATCGAGTTGTTCAACCTATTAATCTTCTCTTTTTGATGTCTTCTATAATTTCTTAGAATAAACGAGGGTTGTTACAATATTTGACTGAATTTGAAACACTTAGGATTTAGTGTGATCTAGATGAACCCGAGGAGCAAATCATTGCAAGATTTTGGCGGGGCTTAAACAAAGAGATTGGAGATATGGTGGAACTACAACCTATTGATATCATGGATGCAATCATTCAACTTGCCATGAAAGTGAAGAGGCAAGTGAAGAGAAAAGGAAAGGGGTTGGCTAACCGATTTGCTACCAAGACTGCCCCTCCCTACAAGCCCTTTTCTAAGGCCGAGGAAAACCCCCTTTTGTGAAGCCTTGGTCCCAAAAGAAAGAAGGTGAGGGGAAGCCTAATGTTGATAGCAATCGGCCTCGAGCAAGGGAGATTAAATATTTCAAATGTCTTGGCTTAGGTCATATTGCCTCTCAATGTCCAAACAAGATAGTCATGATTCTTAGAGAGGACATGATGTGCCTTCTTTGTGGGTCGGCGCACCGTGGGTCGGAAGAATGCGGTACGCGGGGCTCGGATGAAAGTCGCGAACGGCAAACAAGAAAAACAGGTTGAGCGAATTGTGGAGTTGTGTTGCGGAAGCGTATTGTGGTGGAATTAAGGGGAATTGGTCGTATGAAAAGTGGAATGGCTCAGGTAAATAATGGAATGGTTCGGATGATGGAAAATATGGTGTATTTTGGGAATGGAAGGAAAAGGGTGATCGCTCGGGGAATTGGGATGGACTCTTTAGAGTTTTGATATTGGGATGGATGGACAATTCCAATACTTGAGCAATCAAAGTATTCTCCTCGGTAGACCTTTCCCGCACTCGGATGTGACGCACTGATCGTACGTGAAAAGGGTTAACGTTCTCGGCTGGATATTACACACCGAAGAAGTATACATCGGAGAGAGCTTCAAACCTTTCGGGAAGAAGGTGCAATGCACAATTTTTCTCTAAAAATTCACTCTGTCTCATTAAAGTGTAAGTGTTACACTTAAATACTAAAAATGTAAAAGATAAAAAGCTAAGAAAGATAAATTAAGCCCTTGGATGACTTGAACGCCTAAGATTGCTTCGAAAGGTCTCCGGTTGACTTTAGGCTTGGTTTATGAAGATTGGCACGGTTGGTTTTGCGTCTTGACCGAAGGTGACCGTGGTTGTCCGAGAGATGCCACCAATTGTAATAATCTTCGAGCCATGAAAGATTGGCTCGTGCCAATTTGGATCCGGAGATTCTAAAAGTCTCTTGGTGGTCAACATAAAGTTTCACGTGGTCTGGTTCCTCGGTTGTCCAACAATGGTTCATGAATGTGCGCGGGCAACATGAAAAAGACCAAACCGTTGGTTGATCCAATCTCAGATATGGTGGGATCCACGAGGATATTATGCAAAGTTGTTGCTCGAAGATCCTCTGAAGATTCAACAGATTGATCACGGATTTTATGGATGAAAATCCCTTGTGGCTCGCCGGTTGTTGGCTTCTGTGCGCGGTTTGATCTCATCTCCATGTCATCACGAGATTTGTCTGTGCCATTATGAAAAGGTTGTTGTCCAACGATCCTCCTACGAATATGGCAACTTTAACATGGCTGGATTTGCATGAAATTCGTGCTTGACCGAGGGTGATTTTGTGGGATCCACTCGTGCTAATTTTGAAAGGTTGTTGTCCAACGATCCTCCTACGAATATGGCAGCTTTAGCTTGGATTCTTTGGATGAAAATCTCCGTTGTTTCGTCGGTGGCTTGATGGACGGTTTTTGTGTGCGCCCGGTGGATACTCTTCGGACATCTTGAGATTTTTCTGTGTCAAATTTGAACCTTGTCTTTTCCTTGACCAAATAACCAGATTACTTAAAGATTTAAGTCAAGTGGCCAATGGAATATGGTCAAGGTCTTCTAGTGGGCCGAGGCTTGACCGTGGGGCGGTCAATGTTCGGCCGAGGTGGTCCTTCGTGGGCCTTTGCCTATGGAATATGCGTTCCTCTTCTTGGGCTGTCTTCTCTTCCGTTTCTAAGGCTAATTGCTGGCTGAAAAGAAATAAACTAAGTGTGACCAAAACTAAGGCCCATGGTTGAACACTTGATCCGTGGTAATTGGACCAAGCGTTCTTCCATGTCGGTCACTTATTCTCTTAGGCCGAAGCCCTAGTGGACTTCAGCTAGGCCGACGACCGTGTCATGGGCCGGTGCGTCGGGAGGCTGGGCGCTGGGCGTGTCATGGCCAGGAGGCTGGGCGTGTCATGGCCAGGAGGCTGGGCGCTAGACGTGTCTTGTCCGGGGATGCTCGGATGCCAACCGAGCAAAGTCCTTGGCCACTCGTGATTTTCCTCGAACATTGTTTCCGAGGGTAAACTTCCTACAAAACGAGGACACAAATTAGCAAAATTGGCCGTGCTCCTCGACGCTAGATCAGCGATGTACTCTGATTGTACATCAGGACACCAATGAAGTGGTGAACGAGGATGAAGTGCTGGAAGATGCTCGACAGGAGCAAGAACATGAGAAGGAGATTTTCCATGCTCAAGAG
Organism: Begonia fuchsioides; assembly: GCA_003255005.1. NCBI lineage: Eukaryota > Viridiplantae > Streptophyta > Magnoliopsida > Cucurbitales > Begoniaceae > Begonia > Begonia fuchsioides. Next base: position 44,770 of record QAOC01005736.1, read on the forward strand.
GGACCCCTTTTGATGTTTATCCGAAGAGTTCTATCCTCCCAAGTCTGAAGTGAAGATTTCCAAAGTGAGAACATATTCCATAGTAGATGCCTTATTCATGGAATGGTATGCTCTTTTATCATAGATGGTGGGAGTTTTACAAATGTAGCATCTCGGGATCTTGTGAAAAAATTGGGGCTTGAGACTATGATGCATCTGAACCCTTACAAGTTGAGATGGTTGAACAATAAAGAAGACATCAAGGTAACCAAACAAGTTAACTTGGAGTTTTCAATTGGTGGATACAAAGATAAAGTGCTTTGTGATGTGGTGCCGATGAGTACAAGCCACATTATGTTAGGAAGGCCGTGGCAATATGATAGGCGGGTCCTTCATGAAGGGTACACAAATCTCTACTCCTTCAAGTTTCAAGGGAGAGCAATCAAGCTAGCTCCCCTTGGCTCGGATCAAATTGCTAAAGATGAGACCGCAACGAAGGAAGGTATGACTAAATCTAACTTCTTCATATCTAAGAAAGAATTATTGAAGTCTATTTTGGAAGGAGGGCCGATTGTGATGCTCATGTTTTGAGAGAGGATGGAGGAAATTGAATCGGTTCCCAAGGAGGTCCTAACACTTCTAGAGGAGTTCCAAGATGTTTTTCCCGAAGAGGTGCCACAAGGGTTGCCACCCCTTAGAGGCATAGAACACCAAATCGATCTACAACCGGGAGTGGTGCTTCCTAATCGGCCATCTTATAGGCTGAATCCCGAGGAAGACAAGGAGCTTTAAAGGCAAGTGCAAGAGCTCCTAGACAAGGGGTACATTCGGGAATCATTGAGTCCTTGTGCCGTACCAGCCCTATTGGTTCCAAAGAAGGATGGTAGCTTCCGGATGTGTGTGGACAGCGTAGCTATCAATCAAATAACAATCAAGTACCGGTTCTCGATTCCTAGACTCGAAGACATGTTGGATGAGCTTAGTGGGGCAACTTATTTCTCCAAGGTTGACTTAAAAAGCGGTTACCATCAAATCTGGATGAAGGAGGGGGATGAATGAAAGACGGCTTTCAAGACCAAGTATGGTCTTTTCGAATGGTTAGTAATGCCTTTTGGGCTATCTAATGCCCCTACACGTTTATGAGACTTATGCATTTAGTTCTTAAAGATTTCTTGGGCAAGTTCATAGTGGTTTATTTCGATGATATCTTGGTATATAGTGCAGATTTTAATTGTTCATGCATTTTAATTGTTCATGAATCAGGGTTTTAAGAAAAATACAAAAATGATTTTCATGCATGATTTTCATGATAATATGCAACAGGTCGTTGAGGGACGAGCTCGAGTTAGACTGTCTCGAGGGAGGCCAAATGGTGTCTACTCTCTCTCGTGGTACCTTCAATGATCAAACCAATGAAAGAGTGAAATGAACGAAATGTACATAAATAGTTATATGGTGCCTACTCTCCCCTAGATGGTAGTACTCACATTAACTGGACTGTTAAGTGAAAGAAAGGAAATGAAATGAACGATACTAAAATTGCATTGTTTTTATAAAGCAGCATATGCCTAAAGGTCTCATAAATGTTTTATTATTATGGATTAACATACTGAGCATTTGGCTCATTAGATAAGCTTTGTGATGCAGGTGATGAGATAGTGACATGCCATGGGATGCCTTGCATGAAGCAACACCTCAAGGAGCAATCACCCGAGCTCAAGCCAAGGAGTTTTCTAATCAATTTGTCTTTTTTGTAGAAAATGTTAAACACAAAATAACTATGGAGGAACCAACCCCGAAGGACGTGGAGCAGCCAAAGCATCTTCTCACTTGGGAAGTCTTGGAAAAGGAGGTCGAGATCGGGGCACCTTCGAGCTTGGAACACCTCGGAAGAAAAGGCAATGCCGAAGAGAGGGAGGAAGGAAATCCAGGTTCATACCGGGTCTAGGTCGGGCTTAGGTCGGGCCCCATGGTGCATGGCGCAAACCTGAACGGCCATTCCTTTTTCCAGCTTTATTTTTTCCCTTCCTTTTTCTTGCTCAATTGTTGCTCCTTTAACTGATTGTACCAAGAAGGGAAAGGAATTCGAATGGACTCCCAACTGTCAACGAAGCTTTGAGTTGATCAAACTCAAGCTTTGTGAAGCACCAATTCTAATGCTACCTGATTTCAAAAAAGTGTTTGAAGTAGAATTTGATGCATCCGGACTTGAATTGAAGCTATTATAATGCAAGAAGGAAGATCAATAGCTTATTTTAGTGAAAAGCTCAAAGGTGCGGCCCTAAACTATTCTACGTATGATAAGTAGTTCTATGCTGTTATTAGAGCTTGGAGGTATGACAACGTTATCTCTTATCTAAGGAGTTTATTATTCACACCGATCATCAAGCTCTTAAGCATATTAAAAGCCAAGGCTTGCTGAATTGAAGGAATGCCAAATGGGTGGAATTTCTTGAATGATACATTTACATTATAAAGTAGAAGAAGGGTGAATGCAACGTGGTGGCCGACACACTTTTAAGAAGGTGTGTTCTTTTAACCAAATTATCTACTAACTTCTTTTGTTTTAATTGGATCAAGGAAGCTTATAAGGATGATCAAGATTTTGGCAAATGGTGTGAATTGAGCTTGAAGAAGGAAGATTGGGGTTATCATTTGATGGATGGTTTTTTTATTCAAAGGGAGTAAACTTTCCATTCCTAAAGGGGGCATCCGAGAGTCTCTCATTAAGGAAGCACATAATGGTGTACTAGCTAGTCACTTTGGTGAAAAGAAGACTTTAGAGGCACTCAAAGAACACTTTTATTGGCCATATTGGTTTCGGGATGTACACAAGGTGGTGGAGAAATGTATTATTTGCAAGAAAGCAAAGAGTAGAGTCCTTCCTCAACGGCCACTACCCATTCCTAGCCATCCTTGGGTAGAGGTAAGCATGGATTTTGTTCCAGGTCTTCCAAGGACTTGTAGAGCAAAAGATTCAATTATGGTGGTTGTTGATCATTTTTCTAAAATGGCTCACTTTGTGGCTTATTCTAAGACCGATGAAGCTAATCATGTGTCTGAATTATTCTTCAAAGAAGTGGTCCATCTTCATGGTATTCCAAGATCTAATGTATCGATCAGGATACTAAGTTCTTAAGTGCATTTTGGAAGACCCCATGGAGGAGGGTGGGTACCAAATTGCTTTTTAGCACCTCTTATCATCCACAAACCGATGAGCAAACCGAGGTTTTCAATCGCACCATGGGAAGCTTATTAAGAAGCATTGCAAGTAAGAAGCTCACAGATTGGGATATCCAACTCACATACATCGAATTTGCTTATAACCAAAGTGTTCACAGTGCTACTCAACAAACTCCATTTGAGGTAGTGTATGGATTTAATCCTTTAACTCCTCTTGATTTAATTCCTTTGCCAACTAATGAGGTTATCAATCCAAATGGGGCTAAGAAAGCCCAACTAGTAAAGAATATGCATGAAAAGGTTAGTCGTGCTATCCAAAAGGCAAATGATTCTTATGCTAAGTATAAAAATCATGGAAGAAAGGAAGTGAATTTCAAGCTAGGAGACTTGGTTTGGTTACACCTTCGGAAGGAAAGATTTCCTAGGCAAAGGGATTATAAACTTGCACCTAGAGCTGAAGGTCCTTTCAAAATTTTGGAGAAAGTAAACAAAAATGCTTACAAGCTTGATTTGAGGAAGATCTATCTCCTTATTGTGGGGACGAATGGGAGGCTAATGAGGAAGTTCCGCCACTTGATTTGAGGTCAAATCCTCAAAAACACGGGGAGGATGACATGCCACAAGATACTTTACCTCAATGAGCCATCACCCGAGCCTGAGCCAAATTTTTATCTAAAAAGTTTGCTCATTTTGTAGGAAAAATTTTATGAGGAGTTGTATTGACGGAACCTTCTTCCAAGGATTGGAGGCAGCCTAAGAATCTCATCCTATGGCTAGACCATGAAGGAGACACAAAGCTTTGCAGCCGAGAAGACTCAATGGGCCAATTTGAAGGATTTGAGCCAACCGAGCCACCCGGCACTTAAACGCACGACACATGCAAGTTCATTTTTTTTACAAACTTTACACAAGGTTTAGCTTAATTTCATAGCTGAATAATTCTCACATGGGTTTGGATGGGTGTGACATGGGTATTTCTGGGTATTGCATGGGTATGGAGTGGGTTTGTTGGTTTTTAATTTGTTTTTGCATGGGTTTCATGGGTCTAATGCAAGGGCAGATTTCTTCCCTCTCTCTCCCACGTAAAAGTGGTCCCAACCCTCTCTCTCCCTCGTAAAGTGGTCCCATTTTCCTTGAAGATTTTAGCTGAAGGATATCTAGAATTAATTTTCATTTAAATTTTAGAGTAATGCATATGCCATTTTGTTTAGGGTTTGGTGACTCAGCCAATTTGACATCTTTTTCTCTTCTTTTTGGGAGGTGTTATAAGCCCTCTCCTAGCACTTTTGTAAGCAGCTTTGGTTAATAGAAACTTTGAGTTTTTGTAAATTCTCCTAAGCTCCTCAAATCTCATTCGACACTTGTGAGTTATATCTAGCCAACCGAGAAGGTTTTTTTCCTTGGTTTTTTGCTTCTCTTCCAAGCTAGAGAAGGTAGGCCTTTCTGCAACGCTCCAGCCACTCCTCATGGTCATTAAGATGAGTTTCCAATTTATTAGCTCTTCATCCATGTCGTTTTCCCCTCCATTTTCCGACCATTCCTCCGATTTCAAGTTTTCTAGCATATTTGAGTCTCCTCCACTTCCTTCATCATATCTCCCTCATCCGTGATCCAAATCCTCTCAAATTTGGAGATTATCTTCTTCATTCATCCACAAAAGAATCCTCAAAAATTGCAGCCCCTGCTTCCATTTCTCAAATCCAAAGCCACCTCCACAAAATGGCCTCCAAACCCTCCTTCTTGGTTTCCCTCCTTTCCGAGAACTCCATCCTTTATTTACTACCTTCTTCCTATTTTTCCCTACTTGAATCGTGTCAACTAACCCCTCGTATAATCCATGCTTTTTTTTAAAGCAGTTTTTCACTCATTGCCTTCTTTCATTCGAATTTGGTGGTAACCACATTTTAGGTTAATTTTTTGAAAAGAATCATGCACCATGCAATTCATCTAGCATATCATCTAAACGAGGAATATGGAAGTGATATTTTTCCGTGATGTTATTGATAGCTCTACTATCGATGCACATCGTTGATTCTTCTTCTATCTTCGAGACTAGTGAAACTAGAACTGTACAAGGGCTTAGGATATCGATAATGTAGACTTTAGCCAATAGTTCGTCCACTTGTCGTTGGAGCTCCTTTGTGTCTTTGAGGCTGCTACGATAAGTAGGCCGATTAGGCAATATAGCTCCTAGTATCAAGTTGATTTGATGTTCAATGCCACAAATTGGTTGTCTTTCTTCTATTATGATTTCTTGAAAATCCTGCAAAAGAGAGTGGACATTTCTTGAAAATCCTTCAAAAGAGAGTGGACAACACTAGGTACAACATAGTTGGAAGTGTTAGTAAACATCGTAATGTGTTTGTGCAATAATAGTATCATGGGCTGTCTCTTGGAGTGTGCTCTACTCACTTTGCTCCCTTTTATAAAGAAATTTATTTTTTCAATCTCTCTCTCTTTTTCTTCTTTCCATTCCTTTTATTTTTTCTTCTTTTGCTCTCTTTCTTTCTTCTCTTCTTCTTCTCTCTTAATCTCTTTTTTTCACTCTCTTTTTTGCTTGATTTCTTTTGAGAATAACTTTGTTGAAGTCTGAGCTGATCTTCGTATAATTCCATTGGTGACATAGGAACAAAGTTATTCGTTCTCCTGGTGAATACAACTGAATACTTATTTGTGAACCCATCATGTGGCACTTGTCGATCATATTGCCAAAGATGCCCAAGTAGAATATGGACAGCTTCCATAGGAACCACGTCACATAATACTTCATCCTCGTACTTGCATATACAAAAAGTGATAAACACTTATTTGTTGACTTTAACTTTTCCACTTTGGTTGAACCATTGTAACTTATAAGGTCGCGGGTGCTTTATCATGGACAAACCCAATTTGTCCACCAAAATAGTACTTGCAACATTAGTTCAACTCCTCCTGTCAATTATCATACTACATACCTTCTTTTAAACATGACATCTAGTGTGAAAGGTTCTCTCGTTGTACTCCATCATCAAGTACGTTTGGTTGAGCATTCAAAGCTCTCCGTGTAACTAGTAACTCTCCTTCTACAACATACTCCACTTTGAATTCATCAATGCTATCATGTTTGGAGTCACCATTACCATCCGTCTTGATTCTTCGATTCCTCCAAATATCATCATCCGAAATGTAATCTACCCTATTAAGAGTATCATCTACAGAGTCCTCTCTTCCTCTTCGTGGAAGATTTCTATTTTGATTGAGTGGTTGTCGATGTTGTTGTTGACCATTTTCAATGTTATACAACTAATCATTGAGACGGTAAAACTAGTCTTTCATTAATTTTCTCACTTCACCCATCAAGATATTAAATTGAAGGCTGTCATTGCATTGCGTCGAAACACCGTTGTTAGAGTTCGACATTTGTAAAAAGTTGAACCTGCAAGAAAATGTTAGAGGAAAAAAAAAATACAATAAGATAGACCTCACAACACTTACTCACACGTTTGTTCATATAAGTTTGTCAGTCCAATTTGTTACTCGTGTTTTACACTTTTTAATTGGCTTTTACCCTCTAATTATCTCACCGCTCTTCCCTTTTTCCCTCACTTGCTCCAATTATGTCAAGAGTTGAACGACCTAACAAAGAGTCTTTTCACATCAAAACCAAATTATCAATTAGAAGAAAAAAAATCGGTGAAAGATATTAAAATTTAAATTTAACAAAAATAAACACAGGATTAACCAACATGACATGACAAAGATAAAAGAAATCAAACAAAAAGGAATCATAAGATCGAATGATAAATAAATGTATCTGTTTAAGATGTAAGGCAAATACTAGCTAACTTTTTTATTATTTTAAATTAAATTCTAGAAGATGGCTCCGGTTTATACAAAATAAGAAGAGATTTTTACTAACCTTATACTCAAAGGTAGATTCAATTTAAATCCAATAAGGAGTCACTCTTTTTTTCAACAAGATAGCCAAGCGGCTTTAGTTCGAGTAACACGGCAAAAACGGTCAAGAGAGTGAATCTCTCTCTGGATTTTGGCATTTTTCACATGAATTCCCAATTTCCAGCACCGTTTGCTTTTGCTACTCTCCCTCCCGAGGTTCTCCACTCTTGGTATCTCCTCTTCATCCTTTGACGCTAAGATTTTTTTTTCTAGTCTCCCTTGTCTCACTTTCGCGCGGTTCTATTTTGCAATTTTTCTTTCGCCAAAATTGCCCCCTCGTGAAGTCAGCCTGCTTCTCCGGCGACGGCTCCCGCTGGTCTGTCGGAGCTTGTCTCAACGATCTGCTCCCCGAAAGTCCCATTTTCTGTGACTCGGCCTCGGCCAACCCCTGTCTGATTATAGCCGTTACCGGCAGAATATAGCTGTTTCCAGTGAAATCTAGCCATTTCTTGCTCTGGTTAGCCATTGACAGCGGTCGGAAAACGTCTTCGGGTTTCTATATCTCAAATTTTTCCTGTGTTTCCCTCTCACCATCGATCATAAATCCTTCCACCATCTGCGTTCAGAAATTTTAATGGCAAAGAAATCGAAAACAAAGGCGTCTCTGTTTGGCCCTGCCGCTAATGCTTCCCAGACTGAAGTGTCTCCCCGCGCTTCTGATGTTGAAGGCCTTCTGCCTACCCTCCCGATTGTATCTTCCCCTGCACCGGAGAACCGTCGTCCCTTTGTTTCTTCGGCTGAAGGTAAGGCAGGTATCATCGTTTCTCTTCCCTCCGCTGTTAAAAATTGCAATATACCAACAGAAATTGATGATTTTTCTTCTTTGAATTTGACTAAAATGCATAATATTGTGGCCCAAAATGCTATGATAAGTAGGCCTGGATTAATTGCAGGTGAATCCCCCTCAGCCCCCCTGAAAAAACTTATCCTCCCATCACCAAAAAATCTTACCACATCCTGTTTGAGAAAATGCCTGAGAGAGTGACCATAGCACCAGCACCATCCATTTCTTACGCGATATGGTTAAAAACAGTCGGAATCAAGGTCAAGGTCATCAACTCTCCTTTGACCCAAATATGGTTGATGTCATTCCCCTCTCGGCCGATGATCTTTTGGATGTAGAAAGCAACCTAGGTTATACTCTCGTTGGATATTTTCCTAACAGGCACCCAGGTAAAGATGGCCTTAAGCGTATTGTGGATGGGTGAAAAAAATATGTCAAAGTCATTCCCAACACTAATGGATGAATTTCCTTCATTTTCCAATCGGACATGGATCGAGAAAGTGTCCTCTGCCGTGGCCCCTACTCTATCTATGGTCAATCGCTCCTCCTCTTCTGGATTAAAATTTACTTGGACCAACAACAAGGTCTGGTCCAAGCTTGATAGAGCCATGGTTGACGATCTTTGGCAATGCTCTCTTCCCAATGCCACCTACATCTTCCTTCCTCCTGGCCTTTCTGATCACTCTCCTTGCCTTGTGCATATCCTTAGTTTCCTCCCTTGTAAGAGATTGAATTGGAAATTCTTTAATATGTGGACCGATCATCCAAGCTTTCTTCAAATTGTTTATGATTCTTGGACTCTTCCTTCGAGCGGCTCCTTACAATATCAACTCAAGTCCAAGCTTCACCTGTTGAAAGGAAAAATTAAGGAGCTAAATCTCAAGCATTTCTCCCATATCTCCTCGAGAGCCGATCGTGTTAAGTCTATGCTCAAGGATGCCCAATCCTTATTGGACTCTCTTCCGGGTAATAGGGACTTGGCCAGTAAAATTCCTGAAATGAGGAAGCAAGTTGTCCTCCTTGCCTCAGCCGAAAAGCTCTTTTATCAGCAAAAGACAAAAAGTAAATACATCTTAGAAAGCGACAAATGTTCCAAATTCTTCCACTCGATTGTTAAGAAAAATCAAAAGAGAAATTTCATTGCCTCCGTCATAAAGCAAAATGGCCTTCCTACGGATTCAATTGACCAAGTTCATGAGGATTTGTGCAGTATTATAAGAATCTCCTTGGCTGTCCGAGCAAGCTTGTCAAGCCAGACATCAATATTACTAGAAATGGCCCTCTTCTTTTGGACTTTGATTGTAAAATCCTCACGGATCCAATATCTAGGAATGAAATTCAGCAAGCCCTTTTTAACATTGAAAATGATAAATCTCCCAGGCCTGACGGATATACCTCAAAGTTTTTTAAGGATACTTGGAATATAACTGGGGACCTCTTCTCCAATTCCGTCTTAGAATTTTTTTGTTCCTCGAAGCTCCTCAAGCAATGGAATCATGCGCTTATTTCCCTTGTCCCAAAAACTCAATCCTCCCCCTCGGTTAAAGAATTTCGGCCTATCTCTTCCTGTTCAGTTTTTTATAAAGTGATCTCCAAGATTCTTGCTCGTAGACTTTCTTTGCCTCTTCTTCATTTGATTGACCCGTGCCAAGCCGCCTTCGTTAAAAGACGATCCATCACTGAAAACATCTTATTGATGCAAGAGCATATGATGAAATACAATGAAAAAAAGGCCTCCCCGAGATGCATAATCAAAGCTGACCTTTCCAAAGCTTTTGATTTGGTAAATTGGTCCTTCCTTAGAGATGTTCTAGTCAGTTTAGGCTTTCCCCCTATCTTTGTTTCCTGGCTTTCAGAATGTTTCTCCACGGCCACCTATTCCATCTCAATAAATGGTGGTCTTTTTGGGTTTTTTAAGGGCAGAAATGGTCTTAGATAGGGGGACCCCCTATCCCCTTACCTATTTGTCATTGGTCTTGAATACCTCTCAAGATTAATCAAATCTAGCACTCGCAGCTCTCAATTCAATTTTCATCTTAAGTGTGAGCATTTTGATATCACTCACTTGATCTATGCCGATAATCTCATGCTTCTAGCCCGTGGGGACCCCACTTCAGTTAAGATTCTCCTAAATTGCCTTTCAAACTTTGGTTCAGTCTCCAGGCTAAAGATGATCCTTGAAAAATCTATTATTTTTGCTACCAGAATTAGCTCTCAAAATCTCAATGAAATCCTCCAAATATCGGGTTTAAAACCTGGATCCCTCCCCTTCAAATACCTTTGTAACAACCCTCGTCTATTTTAAGAATTATGATTTTAAAATGAAAGCGTTTAAGATTTTTCTTTATGAATGTTGATTACGATTATGAATAATTGGAAGAAGAATACTCTGTCTGGGGTGTATCACAACGTGTACCGGCCCAAGTGTTTGGGTTTGATTGGTGTTTATTTGAAATCCATTGTTTGATGTTGCTAGGTTTAAGTAAAGTAATGAAGTAAGTTGGATTAAATACATTACATGATTACCTTCAAGTAAGATCCGGTCGACCCCAAGATTTAGGAGGGGTCGACACAAATGGAAGTTTCGGTCGACCCCAGGATCGAATAGGGGTCGACACAATGAATGATTTCGGTCGACCCCAGGATCAGAGAGGGTTCGACACAATTATAATGTTTCGGTCGACCCCAGGATTGAAGAGGGGTCGACACAATTGTGTTTTTAGGTCGACCCCAGGATTTAGGAGGGGTCGACACAATAGGACCTCCGGAATGCTTTCGGTCAACCCAGGACCTAGCGGTCGACACAAATGGCTTTAGGTCACTCTCGGGAACAAATAACACGATGGAACCCTTTCGGTCGACACAAATAACAAACCCTGTAAAACCCAAATAAAATAAAAGGAAGGAAAAGTCTAAACTACCCTTATTTCTTTCTCATTATTCCAAAAACTTCCTTTTTCTGTTTCTATCCCTACTTTTGACGGGAACCCTATCTCTCCCTCTCTTTCTTTTACAGCCCTTCTCCCGATCCCCTTTTATTTTCTGCCTCTCCCAACCCATCCTCTTTAAATCCTAACCATTCTTAGCCGATCGACTTAGGGTTTTGGCAAATTTCATTATCTCCGAACGAAAACACTTCCTCTCTTTCGAAGGTACGTTTATTTTCCATGTAAACCTAACCTAATCAATTATTTGTGAGAGAAAACC
>QAOC01005746.1:0-31713 GCA_003255005.1 Begonia fuchsioides
GTCTCAGATTGGGCTAAATACTTTGTTACTCCTTCTCTCAATCTATTATGAGAATATACAAAATTTCTACTACTACTAGCATTTAAGAGCGATTGTGTAGGTCCTCTCATTTGTTCGTTTTCATGGCATTTACTGTAATGCCTACCAAGGGTGCTAGTAGTACTACCAGGCAAGTACGCATAATTTTTAGTACAATAATTACATTGTGCTCTTCTTTCTAATTTTTCATTAATAACAATTTCTTTAATTTCAAAATGTTTTCATACGTTCGATGTTTTACTTTTTTTAGCTTTATGTGAAGACGTAGATGCTTGTGTAGACGATTGACCTACTAATGAACGTTCAACGGTCGAAGCAGAATGGGGGCGCTTGGGGGCGATTCTCTGCCAAGATTGAAGCTACGGAAGAGAGATTGGGGTCGATTCTGCCAACGTCGATTGGGTGGAAATGGAATGCGACCGGCGATTGGGAACGATTCTGCGACCGGCGATTGGGTGGAAGAACGGGCGTCGGAAGTCGGCGTTGGGGTTGGGTCCGCCGATCCAGAAGAACGGCGCTTGGGCGTCGGAAGTCGGGCGTCGGCGTCGGGGTTGGGTGTGAGGACGGCGACGGCGTCGGGCGTCTCCACGTCGACCGGTGGCCAGTGCGAGCTCACGAGCCCGGCTCGGCGGTCTTCTCTGTTTCTTCATCCAGTCTACGGCAACGGCACGAGCAGAAGGTTGGATTGTTTCTTCTATAAGAGATGGTCTTCGAAACAGCTGGATGAGGCTGCATCGCCGCTGCATTCGTTGGCACCGTAATCTCAACCTCTCCTTCCTTTTCTTCCTCGTTTATAATCTTCATCAGAGAAGGTTGGATTGGATCCAAATCGAGTCTGAGTTTCTGTTGATAGGTTTTTGTTTTTGCTGTTAATCTTTTTTTTGAAAACAGAGACAGCCATTGAAGTTTTTCGATTGGTTTCTAATCGGTGATGGAGCCGGAGAAGAAGTACATTTCGCCGGAGGAGTTGAAACGGCATAACAAACCGGGAGATTTGTGGATCTCGATCCAGGGGAAGGTTTACGACGTCTCCGATTGGGTTAAAGAGCATCCCGGCGGCGACAAACCGCTCCTGAAGTTGGGGTTGGGTGTGAGGACGGCGACGGCGTCGGGCGTCTTCCGACTCGCGAGCCCGACGCCTGCCAGTGCGAGCTCGCGAGCCTCGGTAGCTCGAGCTCGCGAGCCTGAGCACCGAGCTCGACGCCAGCTCGCTCGTTTGACATGTCTAGTATTAAAGTAGAATTTTTTTTAAAATACTTCATTGTTTATTATAGATTCACTGCCGAAATACGTAGAAATTGAAACGTTAAGTTGCACCTATGAATCCAGTATTTTTCGTCAGATTGACACACACATCTGCACAAGCATCTACGTCTGTCCCTCGATCCAAGAAATTGAAAACGTCGGAAGTATGAAAACATTTTGAAATCGTAGAAGTGAACGTACGAACGAAAATAGAAAATAAGGCACAATGCAATTATTGTGTCAAGCCTTATGCTTATGAATCTACCACTAGCACAATAAATCGACATTACAAAAAATATCACGAGCCCTTGCATACGATCTCGTATGCAATTGCAATTAAACACTCTTGGTACCGAAAATTTCGTTTATTCGTATGATAGAATGCTAGAAGGTGCTGCAAAATATGTGGCACAACGAGAGTTACCTCTCGCAATGTTTGATCACGAGAGAATCGTAATATTTATACAATAATACATTAATCCAAGTTTTAAGCGAATTTCTCGCAGTACATTGCGAAGCGACATAATAAAATTTGGAGCTCGAGTTCAAATTTCTCGAGACGAGGCATTCGACATATTGGGTTGATGAAAATCATACGCAGCCATGTATCACGTGCTCTCGAACATGACACGGGATTTACTAACACCGCTTATCTCAACTGTAGCTTCAGAGTCGGCTTTTAGTGCAAGTGGACGCGTGTACGAGGATCGACGGGGAATTCTGGCACCAAAGCTCGTGGAAGCACTTGTTTGCATGAAGGACTGGAGCGACACAGTCACGAGGGACCAACAACGAGAGGACGCACTAGCAGATTAGTTCAAGAATTTGGAATTTGAAGACTAGCTGCGACGTACATTAGGAGTTCAAGAATTTTTTAATTTCTTGTACGCGTGTACATTTGTGATTTCTTATAAACGTTAACAATTGTAATCGTTTGATATTTTGCACATGATTGACACTTAGATGAGTGTCAACCTAGTTGGGATGCATCTAAGGTGTAGTGATGCAAATGTTAACAATGCTAATGTAAGTAACTTTCCATTCTTCTTTTGGTATGTCATTTTCTTGAAATAAGAGTAAGTGTCGACTGCAGATCCACATGGTGTCGACCGCAGATTTACATGGTGTCGACCAGATGAATACAGTGTCAACCGCATATATACGAAGGTGCCGACCGCACCTTCTCCAGAACGTCTGAGGTGTCGACCGCATAACAATCCAGAGCGTTTTATGGTGTCGATCGCATACTAAGGTCTCGACCGAAGCTCAATCCAAAGCATTTTATGGTGTCGACCGCACACTCAGGTGTCGACCGCAGCTCATTCCAGAGCGTTTGAAGGTGTCGACCGATTTGAAGGTGTCGACAGTAGCTCGATCCATAACGCTTTATGGTGTCGACCGCATATGAAGGTGTCTACCGCAGATTAATCAAGAGCGTTTCATGGTATTGACCGCTTTGAAGGTGTCGACCACAGCTCATTCCAGAGCGTTTTATGTTGTCGACCGCATACTAAGGTGTCGACCGCAGATAGTCGTCATCGTCCATCAATAACCCGACGGCTTCACACGATGGATGCCCGCATCTCAACAATGGATCGGCGGTTCGACGAGGCACAAAACCGACACTAAGCAAGAATTTTTACCAACTCGCCGGAGGCCACACCCACAGCTGCTCGACCTCCATCGGACGATCCACCTGTGGAGTAGGTTCGTTCTTTTGTAATCTTTTCGAACAATTGGAAGACTTTTTTGTAACCTAGTTTACTTTTTATTTGCCACAATAAATGGTTTTAGTATTTATATTTCGATTCGTACAATGCATGATTATTAATTGTTAACTCTTTTACGAATTGATTTCAAATTGGATGATATATATGTTGAATGTTATTGATTCGATGCTATTGTTTTCGAGTTTCTTTGAAATATTGATTCGATGTTATTGTTTACGTGTTTCTTTGGCATAATGGAGGCGATACAGACAAATGTTATCATGCAAATTTTTTTTAGATTGAAAAAAACAATATGCATAAATTGTTCATCAAAATTTAAAATTACATAATACGGAAAAAGTTATAAAACTTCAATATACGAAAACAAAATTTCTATGTTGGGCTCGTTTGGCTCGGCTCGTTTAGGCTCGACTTGCTAGGATTGGCTCGCTCGTTTAAGCTCGAGGCTCGCGAGCCGGCTCGAGCTAATTTTTTTTTAAAAAAACTCGATATAACCAGCTCGAATAGGCTCGACAGGCTCGGCTCGTTTGGCTCAGCAAGCTCGATGAGCCAGCCGTCCCGGGCTCGAGCCGGCTCGATTGCCACCACTATATCTATGTAATGATTTTTCGATCAAGATCATTGCATATGTATTATGATTTTCAGTATAGTTTGGACAAGTTTATATTGCTGCGCTTGCACTAAATTTATTCTTACCTCTATTTATTCTGTTGTTTAAATTTTCTTTATGTGATTTTGAAGAATTAATCTGAAATTAATTATAATATGGCTCGGGCTATGTAGAACTCCAGTAGGCAGTAGGATCAGAATTTGAATTTAGCTCGATTTTATATTTTATTTATAATAAGGTAAGTAATAGAAAAAGCTTTAATCCTGAACAAAAAGAACTTACTATATTTATTTACTAAATTGAATTGCTCGCTTTAAAAAAAAAACACCATGTGCATCCCCTTGCTCGTCGATAGTGGGCTCTCGCTTCCATATTTGGTGGGCAGAACTAATTGCTCTATTTTGGGGTTTCTTTTAATTTTGAACAATGTTAAATGTGTTTTTTTAGTATATATTCTTAATGTATTTAATTTGTTTATATTTAATTAGTGCAATACATATTATTGATAATTATTTTATATAATAAGAGAGCAAATATAATACTGTCCTCTTAAAATTTACCAGAAATAAATAAATGATGCATAGAATAATAATAAGCAGATGAATATGTCATGACTTATAAATTAAGACATTTTATTATTTTTTTTATAAATTAAGTCAATAGCAAGTATTCATTAAAAATAGTCAATATTTGGGTTCTTTGCATGGGGTGGGCCAACTGTAATATTATTCTACCCAAATGATTGTACACTTACGTGTCAAGATTATCATTATCACGAAGGCCAGTGGGGGTAGTATTGTAATATAGCATACTCCTTGATTTTACCTTCTAAATTCTTCGTCATCCGAGCTGTCCAATGATCTAATCACACCTTAATAAGTTAAATAATTATAATTAATATAATAAATAATTATTTAAAATATAATATATTAGATAATATTTAATTTGACCAANGAAATTGGGGATTGAGTAATTTATAAAAAAAAATTGATCCTTATCTATTGCTTAGATTTTGGATAAATATATATTATTTATATATATATAATGGAAATAAGAGAAGTGGACCCCGCAGTGTACGTATATAAAGAAGCGTCTCTTCGTCGTCTTGAGACTTGAGAGAGAGGTGTTATTGTTCATTGATTTGGCGAAACCTATTCATTTGCAAATTTTTCCGAGCAGGAATCGAGATATGGATTGGACCGAGCCGGCGATCGAGCACAAAGCTTGCGCAAGGGTGGGATTGGTGGGGAATCCGAGCGACGTCTACTATGGCCGAACCATCTCTTTCACCTTCGCCAACTTCTGTGCTTCCGTCCAGTTGCAGCCGTCCGATCAATTCGTCATCAAGCCCCATCCTGTTCACGATCTCGTCCATTTCAAATCCTTCGACCATATGGTTCCATTTCGCCCCCCTTTTCTTGAAATTTTGTCTATGTTGATTCCGTCCTTGAATCTGATTTTATTTCACGTCTTTTCTGTGAAATCTGATCCTGTTTTCCGATCGCTGTTACTCTGCATGCGTATGTGACTGGCTATTCCGTCTCTTGATGGAACCATTCCTTTTTCTTTTGAATTATACGCGTAGAAGTTGCCGCATATGATAATTTGAGCACATGTTTTTTTCATCAATCTTGACGTAGAGTTGCTTCGTTATTTAATTATCTGTTGCAAATGACATAAATGGTTTAAGTTTCTATGGAACGGAAAGTAATGATACTAGTTTTCCATTTATTTTGATAAAAATTCATATGAACATTGGATCTACGATATGGTCATTTTATTTGTTTACGATGTAATGGAATGATATAAGAATTCAAAAGATTTGGATTGATTGCAATAGAGATTACATGGCTACTTCTTCATCCATGACAAACATTCTTTCTTGTTATCAAATTTTTTAAATGAAAGCATTAATTGGCTGAATAATTGCAGGTAAAGCGGGTTTCCAGTGAAGGTTATTATGGAGGTGTGAGATTGCTTATGGCAATCTGTAAAGTTTTCTATGGCTATTGTAAAGAAAACCAAATCAAACTTCACAAGGGGAATTTTACTCTGTCATATGACACTAATATTCCAAGACAGGTACCATTTTTTTTACATGCAGTAGATTCAGTTGAAATAATTGGTCATCTTCAATGGCTAACATTATTTTATTGACGTTAGATAATCTCATTTCTCTTTGATGCTTGATGGTTTGCCACAGCGGCCTATTGCTTAAGTTAATTTTTTTGCATTTCAGGCAGGGCTTTCAGGTTCTAGTGCCATTGTTTGTGCTGCCCTGAACTGTCTCTTAGATTTCTACAAAGTGAGGCATTTGATCAAGGTTGAGCTTAGACCTAACCTTATTCTTGCTGCCGAGAAAGAACTTGGAATCGTTGCTGGTCTTCAAGATCGTGTGGCTCAGGTTTATGGAGGGCTTGTTTTCATGGTACGAAATGGGATGTTTGTGCATTTGTTAGTCTTACCGATGTTGTATGGATATAGTAACTGTTTAACCTTTTTATACAGGATTTTGATAGAGAGCATATGGAAAAGTATGGCCATGGCATCTATAAGTCGATGGATATAAGTCTTCTCCCTCCACTCTATCTAATTTATGCAGAGAATCCAAGTGATTCTGGAAAGGTTAGTCATGCCTCTTCGACGCTTCAAATTATATAAGCTTGCACCTGCCAATGCATTTTTTGATTTTTTTTTTTGTTTCTAAGTTGGAAAAAAGCATTATTTTCAGTCATTATTGTTTGCATGGGCTGCAGAACAAGCGTTTTGAACTTTGAGCTCACTGTCTGAGTCTTACCAAATCATCTTTTGTGCACAACACTTCACTTCCTCTGCTTGTGCCAACTCTCCCACCAAAAACTAAACCTATTCTTTTTTCTTGAGAAAATTAAGATCGTCTTAGGTAAAAATATATTAAAAGAATGAAATTGTCATCCTTGGTTGCTTCTTGTTCATATATGGATGTTTCCCGTAAAAAATGAGCCCTTAAATAGGTTCATTTCTCTGGTCTAGAATACAAAAATTATGGTCTGGGTTAGCTTACCACCTAAAATGACAATTCAAGCATTCTTGGCTAACCTAGCAAAAACATGAGATTGTTTGGTCACAACCACCTTAACCTTCCTGTCGCTCAAGCAGTTTCACAGCTCAGTGAGGCAAAGGTGGCTTAATGGTGACAAACTGATAATATCATCAATGCAAGAAGTTGCAAAGCTGGCACTGGAAGGAAAGACTGCTTTATTGCAGAAGGACCATTCTAAACTTGCATCTCTTATGAAACGGAATTTCGATCTGCGAAGGTGAATCTTTAATTTTAGCTGGCTCAACTTTTAATGAAGAAGTTGCCCCATTTTGCAGAATAAATTACAATGGCAAGTCATCATTGATCATATAAATGATCTCATATTATAAGTTTACTGGTAATTATTACAGTCTACCAACTAGAGGGAAATGTGAGTTACCTGAAAAAAGCTAGTTAAGATCACACCTTGCTCTTCTACATTGAAGGAAATGATTGACTTTCCTTCTCCTTTCTCCACTTTCGATATTGAGTTTTATTCATTCAACTTATCATAAAACTTCCTCTGACATGGAATCAGGATAATGTTTGGGGACGAAGTTCTTGGTGATTTAAACATAGAAATGGTGGAGATAGCGAGACGAATAGGTGCTGCATCAAAGTTCACGGGTAGTGGAGGAGCTGTGGTGGTGTACTGCCCGGAAGGACGTTCACAAGTGAAACTTCTTGAGGAGGAGTGTCGCAAAGCCGGTTTCGTCATCCAACCCATTCAATTTACTTCTTCATGCTTGAGTGACATTGATCTGAAAGCTGCATTGGAATAAGAATGTAAGAATATGAACTTCTAATTTGGTATAAATTACTTTTCTTTCCATTACTAGGCCTGTAGGTAGTTGTCAAATGTCAAGTTCCCTTCCATTTTGGCACTTACTGGTTAAACATGTTCGAATTTTGGATCAAATATGGTCTTTAATTGTGGTTATATAGTCAAGTTTCCAAAAGTTTCTCAAAATGTAAACGAACTTCCGCTTCTTGTGATTATGGGTAATTTATCATGGAATTAAACCCGAGATTCTGGATCAAAATTACAGCAATCTGCTTGCAAGAACTGCAGGAAGCATGTTAATTTAAGTGTCTCCTTATCAAAACATCCTTAATTAATAAATTAGCCCACAAGTTTCTGGTCTACATCTCTGTTCAAGACTCTAAATTGAGTCGAGACCCACGTTTAATAATTAGAATTTTTAATCTATTATGGATATATGTGTGTGTTTGTATGTATGTATGTGGATTTCTTGGCAAATGGGGAATGGAATTAGATTTAATTAGAGTCTGCAAAGCTTGATAATTGAGGTTTGTTCTCAATCAAGAAACCTTACCCAGTATCTGTACTTCAATTTATTTAATTTCAAGTTTTCATCGGTTTACGTCCCTTATAAATGACCTATATTGCTGCAGAAGAATTCGAACTCACCAGTAAGAGAAGCTCATTCACCAGCGCCATCGATTCACCGCTCCGCCATTTGTTCCTCTGTTGCTGCTTCTTAAGCGTACGGATCTTCTCCTCCATTTCTCGCAAGGTCCCCTAAGAAATCTCACATTCATCAACCTCTCTCCGATTCTCTGCCGTCAGCTTCAGCAGCGACACTCTTTCCCCCCTGTCGCCAACGATTCTCCTCTGCCCGTGGATCTGCAATTTCAGTCACCTCCGGTTGAGAAGCCGCTAGACCTGGCCATTGCATCCTCTGCATGTAAACGAAGTTAGCGTCGTTGCTGAGCTCCGACCAGAGCCATCAACTTCGTAGTGGCCTGCGGGAGAACGAAGATACGGAGGTGAGGATTTGAAACTGGAGCCAACTTTGAATTTGAAAATTCATGTTTGGGCCTGGGCTTAATCGGGCTCACCTTGGGCTGGACCCATCCATATTTTATAATGTTATATTAATTGAAACTTGTCTTGGATAATTATATCTCTTCAAATAATTTACTTTTTTCTTTTATGATTATGATATTCTTAAATAATTTTTTGAGAAAAAACTAAATTCGAGCATGAGTTTTGGGTAAATAAGTCGATTTGGGCTTGAATTTTTGAAAAATAAATTTTAAACAACACATTATGCGTCCGAGTGAGGGACAGATCAGACGAATTGTCTCTCACTCGGACGTATCATTCGTCCGAATGAGTGAGAGTTCGGACGAAACGTCCTTCATGCGTCCGAGTCAGGCAAAATATGCGTCTGAATCTCGTGAAACAATAAATTTGATGTTTTTTTCTTACTTCTTACCAAATTTTTCTTCTTTAAAAATTACAAAATAATTGAAAAATAAATGTTGATTGATGGATTAGTTTGAATTCTTTGAATTTGTGATATTTGACTTAATTTGAATGAATTTTGATCCTTGTGTGAAAAGTAGTGTTCAACTCTGGAAATATTCTTTAGCTTAATGCACAATCTCGAAGTTTACAAATTTTTCTTCTTTAAAAATTACAACATAATTGAAAAATAAATGTTGATTAATGGATTAGTTTGGATTCTTTGAATTTGTGATATTTGACCTAGTGTTAGTGAATTGCGATCATTGTGTGAAAAGTAGTATCCAACTCTTGAAATATTCTTTAGCTTAATGTACAGCTTCGAAGTTTACAAATTTTCATTTTTTAAAAATTACAACATAATTGAAAAATAAATTTTAATTGATGAAGTAGTTTGGATTCCTTGAATTTGTCATATTTGACCCCGTTTGAATGAATTGTAATCCTTGTGTGAAAGGTAGTGTCCAACTCTAGAAATATTCTTTAGCTTAAATGCACAGCCTAGAACTTTACAAATTTTCCTTCTTTAAAAATTATAACCTAATTGAAAAATAAATGTTGATTGATGAATTAGTTTGGATTCTTTGAATTTGTGACATTTGACCCAGTTTGAATGAATTATGATCTTTGTGTCTCGAAGTTTATAAATTTTCCTTTTTTTAATAAAGGGAACGAAATTCGCCACGACTTGCAATTATCGGCATTGGAGAATGAGGAACCCGAGGACGACCTTTAACGTCTGACAACGAATCAAGAATCTGTTTGGTAAAAAGTAAGAAAAAAAATGTCGATTTTATAGTTTCATGGGGGTCGATGAATGAGTTTGAATGAATTGTGATCCTTGTGTCTCGAAGTTTACAAATTTTCCTTCTTTAGTAAAGGAAACGAAATTCGCCACGACTTTCAACTACCGGCAATGGAGAATGAGGAACCCGGAGACGACCTTTAACGTCCGATGACGAATCAAGAATCTGTTTGGTAAAAAGTAAGAAAAAAAACATCGATCTTATAGTTTCATGGGGTCGATCAATTAGTTTGGATTCTTTGAATTTGTGACATTTGACCCAGTTTGACTGAATTGTGATCATTGTGTCTCGAAGTTTGCAAATTTTCCTTCTTTAATAAAGGGAACGAAATTCGCCACGACTTGCAATTACCGGCACTGGAGAATGAGGAACCCGAGGACGACCTTTAACGTCCGACGACGAATCAGGAATCTGTTTGGTAAAAAGTAAGAAAAAAATGTCGAATTTATAGTTTCAAGAATCTGTTTATTAAAAAATAAGAAAAAAAAATGTCGATTTTATAGTTTCATGGGGGTCGATGAATTAGTTTGGGTTCTTTGAATTTGTGACATTTGACCCATTTTGAATGAATTGTGATCTTTATGTCTCAAGTTTACAAATTTTTCTTCTTTAATAAAAGGAACGAAATTCGTCACGACTTGCAACTACCGGCATTGGAGAATGAGGAAGCCGGGGACGACCTTTAACGTCTGACGACGAATCAAGAATCTGTTTGGTAAAAAGTAAGAAAAAAAACGTCAAATTTATAGTTTTATGGGGTTCAGAAGCATATTTTGCCTCATTCGGACGCATAATGCATCCGAGTGAGGGGCTTTTCGTCCGAACTCTCCCTCACTCGGACGAATGATGTGCATCCGGGAAGCCCAAAATTTATTTATAAAAAATTTAGACCTAAATCGGCATATTTACCTAAAACTCATGCTCGAATTTAATTTTTTCTCTAATTTTTTTTTATAAAAACTCAATCCATTGTCCTTTTTTCTTTCTTTTTAGATTGCGGACTCTTTTTTAAATTCTAATTTTTTGTAACAACCATCATTTTTTTATTTTAAAATTTTGTGACTTTAGGATGTAAATGTTTAAGAGTTATTTCATGAATGTTGGGTAGTTATTGATGAATTTAAGTATTTTGGATGCGAGCAATTTAGTAGGTTGAAGGTGATGAAGAAAATAAGGTTTAAGGGGTATAAGTAATGATGTTATTCGGAAAAGTTAGAAAATCTTCTAAGTGTTTTGGAACACTTTCGGTCGACCCCAGGATTGAGGAGGGGTCGACACAATTGAAGACTTCGGTCGACCCCAGGATCGAGGAGGGGGTCGACACAATTGAATACTTTAGGTCGACCCCAGGATTTAAGAAGGGTCGACACAAGTCACTCTCGGAAACTTCTTTCGGTCGACACAACAGACGAGCGGTCGACACAAGTCACTCTTGGGAACTTCTTTCAGTCGACACAATAGACGAGCGGTCGACACAAGTCACACTTTGGAACACTTTGGGTCGACACCATGGACGAGCGGTCGACCGGCTCTGGATTTCAAGCAATGCGTACTCTCCGTTTTGTCAATACAGGTTGACACACGTTAGTTTTCTGAATTTGGTGTCTACTAAGAAGTTATAATGGACTTTTTGAGGAACAATTTGACACCTTAATTATCAGAAATGGATTATTATCAAGGAAGTTATGCTCATTTGAAGTTGGTAAAGAAAATCTAGACTATAGAGTTATGGACTTTTTAGCGATGCTTGGTCTTTTATATATTTGATTATGTTAAACTATTATTTTGAAGTTTACGTCTTCTAAAAACTTAAAGTCAACTCAATGAGGCAACTATGAGTTTTTGAATTATGAAATCAGAGTTGTGGAGCAAAAGTTATGAAACGATTAAAGGTCAACACCTTGAACTCTCGGGCTGCACCTTGAATGAGAGGTTGACACTTTATTACTGAAATGTTGAATTTTCAATTGAATTTTTAAGGAAGTTAATCTATGACTAATTAAGGATGGACCAATAGGAAAGTACCATGTGGATTAAGAGATGGTTAGCTTGGAAGGTGACATCTCATGCTTGAAGCTCCACATCACCATGACCTTTCACCTTCCATGTTAATTCATTTAATAAGGGAGTAAGAGTTTTCAACTTGTAACCTTATCCACGACTCAGCTCTCCCTTTTTCAAAGTTCTCTTTGCTCTCTTTTGCAGATCTCTCCTCTCTCTAAATCATCTCCAAATTCGTGTGAGATTTTAGTGTTTTGTACAAGAAATTGTGATATTTAAGAGCTAGAAGTGCAAGAGAAGGAAAAGCCTACGACTCAAACCCTAAGGTACTAGGAAATACCTTTAAGATGTTCATTTTGATGTTGTAATGACTTATAAAGGATGGAATTTATGTTACATGGTTAAGAATACATGAAATGGTAAAGGTGGTTTATGGGTATACATTTTATAAGTCATGTTAACCAGTTTCTGGAATGTGAAATTTACAAAGTCTTAGACTTACAATTTGGTCATGATCTCTTCTAATAAAGTGTATCCAACATTATAAGGTTTAGATTGGTACCTTATGCGTTTTGATTCGATTAGTGTAGCGAAAGTTGTATATATCGGAAGTTGAGGTAAAAACAGGATATGAACTAATATGGTCATGTTATACCTGAGTTTAAAGAGGTAGAATTTATGAGACTTGTAAGTGAGAATCTGATCACAACGTCTTCTAAGGAAATGTAGTAGACATCTTAAGTATGAATTTGGTGCCTTAAGTGTTTTGATCATAATTTTGTAGAAAAAGTTATCAAAGCTGAAAGTTTTTGGTAAAGTAGGGTATTCGAAGTTTTGCTTATATTATTTTATGTTATGATGTTAAGGTATATAAGCAAGCTCATTGGATCTTTAAGGACTCAGAATACTAAGCCTAAGCTAAGGAGATCAAGTAAGTAATTATGCATGTGTTTGGCCCCTTTTGGGACTACATCACAAAGAGTAGGATTAAAGTTGTATGGTTAGATGTTAATTAAATCAAGTATGAAATGAACATGTTACATTAAGTATGTATTCAATTATGCTTGGGGTGTATCGCACCGTGCACCAACCCAATAATATGGGCTTGATTGGTGTTTGTATGTCATTGGTTGTGATTGTATATTATGTTAAATATCGACTAAGTATATAAAGCATGAAAAGTATGTAAAGTACGTTTAGTAAGAAAGATAGTATTTATCTTGGAGATGTTTGTGTTATGTTAATTGTATGATGTTAAGTTATCAAGCTATGCATGAATCATATTAAGCTATCAAGTATTGTATGAACCATGTCCATGCATCATGTTTTATGAAAGATACGAAAATGTTTTATCATGCATGTTTTTAAAATGTCACCCAACGGATGATGAAGGTGGTATGAGACACATTCATCATCCAATGCATAAATGTATGTAAAGTCAAGATCAAGTTATGAGAGAAGGTGGAATTGGCTGTCTCATGGAGGCCATATGGTGTCTATTCACTTTCATACGATGTGGCGCCCACACATGTCAAGTTAAGTCAAGATAACGATAAAGAACGAAATGAATGTGCATGTTTTTCAAGAAACGTCATGCTCATGTTAGGCATATAGGCTCATTTGATTACTTACTGAGCTTTAGGCTCATAGTTATGCTTTGTGATGTAGGTGATGAAGATGGAGGTGAGAGACTTAGCCCTCCCTGTTTGATGTGACGACCATGACGTGGAGGAGGCAGATCCGGTGCAGGAAGCTTGAATCGTTAAGTGACGACCTGTGGGGATGTCAAGAAATGTTTTGATGTATTTTGGAGTGTTTAGTTTCAAACAATGTTTATAAACATGTTTACTAAACGTTTTATAAATATGTTTTATATTAATGATATTATGTTTGACTTGAATAAATGATGAGTTTTTCACAATTTTATCTAAATGCTTCCGATGAGTTTTACGAAAAGAATTTAAAGCCAAACGCCTTTCCAAAATTGAAAAATTTTACGTCAAAAGAAAAATGGATGTTACATTTTTATTTTGGGTTTGAACAATATTTACTTTTTTTGTACCACACTAAGTTCTTTATGAAACCCTATTTTGTCTCACACCAACATTTTTTTTAACTTTTTTGCGTGATTAATTACATATTGAATGTCAAAGTACATTTGCATTCTAAAGTTTTTGTGTTAGAATTTAAATGAGGCTAGTTATAGTCAAGGTAACTAAGACCCTTTTATCCTTGTAACAAAACCACAAATCCAAATCCATTTACGCGAACTTAAAACTTACTAGTTCGAGTCGATGTAACGGAGACCTTTTTATCCCTACAACAAAACGATGAATCCAAATTCATTTACCAGATTTCTACAAAAAAGAAGTGGCATAAAGTCTTAGATTTCGATAAGAACTAAACTCTTTGGAATAGGGAGCCATAACTCTTTTGGAAACATATGTTACCATTATGCCCGCCGCGGATGGTATTATTGTAAGATACTTACGAACCGTATTGAGTTTATTGGATTGCTACGTTTTGTCTGACTTTGAACATGTTTTAACTCGACTTGGATTGGTGAGTGTTAGTACAAATTCATGTATCTATTATGCAATAATTATGATATATTATGTAGAATTAAAAGAATAAATTACTCCGCGAGTATAAAATATGTACCTTTGAAATTAGAAAAAATAAGGGAGAAAATAGAACTTTCCATCGTCAATGGTGTTAGATTTATTTAATATTGGCTAAATGTCATTTTTCCAAAAACCTCCCCTGTGAATCCCCTCGCAGTCGCATTGCTGAGAATTTGGATGGGAAATGGAAGTCTCCCCCAAAACTCAGAAACCAAAGAATCATGTCCAAGTATTTTGATCATTGCCCCTTTCAATGGCGAAGTCTCAGTCCTTGATTCACGTCTCTCTCTTCTTTCTTAGCTCGATGCCAATGGCAAGCTCGAAAGCACTTTCTTTTCTTCAACCATTTTCACCCCTCAAGTATCTCCACAAGAGCAAATTCGCTGTTCCGCGATGTTTGTATCGATTTTCTACCACCTCTACTCCATATCAACTTCAGTACGAGATGATTATCAACCGACCAGTACAGTCGTCAAAAATTCATTCTCCCCGAAGACCAACGCGTATTAGCCAGCCCAACTATGAAAACTCGCCCGAGTCGGAGACGGCCGAAAAAACCTCATCGGAAAGTGGATTTGAGGATTGGGTGGATGAGAAATTGATATCAGAGAGTGGAACCGATCGAAATGGTTCACATGGTGTGGGAATGGATAAGGCGAAGAGGAAGTATTACAATAAAAGGAGAAAAAGGATGTACGGTTCCGAATCTGATGATGAGAATAGACCACAGGAGGAGGCATTTGTCGAATTGAAGCCTGAAGTGGTGGAGTTTAAAACTCTACACCGGAGAGAGGAGGAGCTGTATTTCTACGACGCTTTTGCATATCCATGGGAGAAGGATAAGCATTACAAAATGGTTTATCAGTTGGAAAAGAAGTATTGTCCTGATCATTGCCTAGATAAAGCGTTTCTGGAACCAGGGGAATCCAATTGGGAGCAGAAAGCAAGTCTGAATTTAGGCGAGAAGGCCAAGGCCAGGGTGAAGAAAAAACTGGGAATCAACAATGTGGAGAAAAATGAGGTAGGAAGTGAAGTAAGCGATAAAAGGTTGGTTTTCTTTGAGGAGAGAGAGGAAAAGAACAAGAAAGAAGCCGAGAAAAATGAGATTGTTACAGAGAAGAAGGTGGAGGAATTCTTCAAGAGCTTGAAAAAAGTTTCAAATAAGGACAATGAAGTTTCTAGCGGGGAGCCGTACCTTGTATCAAGGCATTGCCAGCTTCCTCCAACATGGGACGGGCCATGGGGGGTGGTGGTTTTGGTGAACAAACCAAAAGGTTAGTCGATAGCTTTTGCAATGTCGATCAGCGTAGTTGAAATCTTTATCTTGTAGGGGTAAAATTTTCAAATGTGAAGAAAGACGGCGAATATGAACATTGAAATGCTGTTAAATAGACAAATCTCATCAAATTCTTAGCAAGTTAAGAAATTTATAAGTGTATCTACAATCTCTGAGCACATCCCTTTTTGGGTTTGTCTGGTCAAATTAAAGACAAGTGACTAACATAGAATATTGGAGAGTTTTGGGACGGATTTCTTTAAGCCAGTAGTTACTCCTTTAGCAGCTTTCTGCCAAGTCTACTTTCTTTTCTTTGATAGAGGGCTATGGTTGAATAGGTTCAACTAAGTTTGTTATTTGGGTTTGTATAAAATGGAAATTATATTGATCTGTAAACTGTCATGTATTTTTGCATCCATGGCAACGCACGATTACCGACTTGAATTTTTTCTTTTTTGCATTTTTTCATTAAGCCTTTTTGAACAGGAGAGAAGCTTTCATTTCAATCACATGCTCTGACCTACTCTTTCTTTTTATGGCTTCTAAGTTCACTTTCCCTCCTGTGCTATTTTCCTCCATCTGTGTGGGCCTCATGTCTTAGATGTTTGTCTCTAGATCTTTGTTAGCATCTGTTTATTGATGTTATGATTAAATAATTTGTTTCCTAAACATCAATTTGATTGGGAATTTATCATTCAAGTATTGAATAGTATTATATAACTTTCACGTTTGAAGGCAGGATGGACTTCATTCACTGTATGTGGAAAGCTTCGACGCCTAATTAAAGTAAAAAAGGTGTGATTGAGCACCTAATGAATTCTCACTTGAGTCGAAATCTTTTATTTATAGTCCTCGAGAATTGATCTCTTTATCTCAATTGGGTTGACAGGTTGGACATGCTGGAACGCTTGATCCCATGGCTACCGGTTTGTTGATTGTTTGTGTCGGCAAAGCCACAAAGTTGGTAGACAGGTGAATTCTTTGCTTTTTCAACTTGAAAGTATGTAATTCTTGGAAGTTTGAGTATTAAATACTAAGAAAACATTTCTGTTCATACTTTATTTTTGTGATTTTGCATTTTAGATACCAAGGTATGATTAAGTGTTACTGTGGGATTTTCCGTTTAGGTGAGGCTACATCAACATGGGATGCCGACTCTCCGGTGTGTTTATTTTTATTTTTATTTTTTCTAACTTTAATGCATATGCAATTACATATTGTACAAAAATACATGTGTAAAATTCATTGTTCTTGCTTGTTTAACTCAATTGACGTCGAAATTTCCATTCCCTCCTAGTATAGTTTCATCACGGATTGAAAATAGGATGAAGATTTGAGTCATTATTGATTGAAGAATCACAAAGGGAATTTTGCAATCTGTGAATTTTAACTCTTAAGACTGAACTTAGTGAGTTTCAAAAAGGGAAAAACAAGCTTTCCATCAAACCCCTTGTGCTAAAAACTTGGTGAAGGAACTCAAAAGTAATTTATAATAAACTGCAATTAAATAATACTTGTGCTGATCCTGGCTGTAAAAGTGTCATTATTGGGTTGTTCTTTGGTGCATTTAGTCTGAAAACTGATTTTTTTTCCTAATAGAACAAAACCCTTGATTCCTCTAGTATTTTATGTTACTGCTCATGAATAACAATCATTTCATCTTATGTAGGTGATTCAGCGAGAGCCTTGGGAGCACATCAAAGACGAGAACATAAGAAAAGCCGCTGCCTCTTTCTGTGGTGAGATTTGGCAGGTTCCTCCAATGTTCTCGGCCATCAAAGTAATATCTCTATTCTGCTTCTCCATATGTTTCAAATGTTACCCTTTTGAGAAATCTGATTTATGATAACTATGGTGTTTTGTTTTCTGAATTTTTTGCATGATTGCATTGGTTTTTACTATGTTCAATGTTGATTTCATGTTATGTCTGACCCAAATGTTTGGATTTGTTTTCGGTAAATTAGTAGAATGTCATATAATACTTGTTTATAAGAACACAGACTGTACATTATGAACTTTGGCTATCTTCTTGATAGGTTGGAGGAGAGAAAATGTATGATAAAGCAAGGAGGGGAGAAAGCATAGAGCTTGCACCGCGAAGAATATCAATTTTCGAATTCGACATCGAACGTAGTTTGGATGACAGGTAATGAATGCGATCTATTAGCAGAAAGCGTAGGGCAAATGTACTTGATTTTTCGGCCATGTGTCAGCCTATAATTGGACTTTCTTGGCAAAATCTGGTTTTCTGAGTAACATGCTCAAAAGGGACGTATATTAGATCACTCTGCGCAGATTTGGGGAAGGCTCTTGGCAGGTATTAGTTCATGACTTGATGTATAAAATCTTGAATTTTTGTTCTTCAGTTGTGAGAATTAAGGTTCCTTCTGGCTCATCTGCAGTTGTGCTCATTTAACTGCCCTCAAAAGGGATGCTATTGGTAAGTCTCTTATTTTGTTTTGGGTAATTTGTAGAGAGAGAAGACGATCAAATGAATTCTCTCTATCTCTTAAAAATACCCATTTGTGCTAAGTCCTTTTCTGTACAAAAAATTGCAGGCCAGTATCGTGCAGATGAGGCATGGGATTTTAAAGAGCTTGAAGAGGCTATTACAAAGTCTTACTTCTAAGTTCATATCATTTCTTCAAGCACAAAACAAACTATCTTTTTTGATCAATTCGAGCATTTTTTGTACACGTGAAGTTATGAGGACTCAAAATTTGATTGTACAAACCAAGGGTACCAATTGACAGGATTGAAACAGTGGCAAAGGCCAGAGATTCATTTTGATCAACGACATTGGTATGTACAGAGTGAAAATTTGGCAATAAGATAAGGAAATAGTCTCTGCCATGAACATGAAACTCACCCGTGTGTTGAATTAGGGAAATCAAGCCTCTTTGAATCATAATATGTCCTCTCTGCATTTGTCAATCGATCTTGAAACAATGCCCATTCTTTTCTACACCTCTCTCTTACCTGCATCAAAATTACAACCTCATCAGAGGAAGAAAGGGTGAGAGAGAGAGAGAGAGTTGGACTCATACCCCTTCCCAGGGTTCCTTCCCATTCTCAACTTGCCCCTGTAAGAAGAAAGCAAAGAGAAACTTAGAGGCCGAACCAATGCACGGTAGAGAGAGAAACAGAAGGTTTACCTGGTTGCCAAGTGAAGGAACACTTTGATGAATAATCCACTGAGCATCTACAACTCCTATTTTCTCATGAGCCGGCTGCTCAAAAAACATTCAACACAGAATGTATTTAATAATCGATACACTAACAAGGAAACGAATAAAAACAAGGTTCAACTCCTAACCTCTACGCATTTTCTGAGAGCAAAATCCAATCCCCATCCATGCACCAAGTCATTCTGCAAGGCAGGTTATAATTTCAAGGAACCAAAGAGGAAAACAACTAGGAATGTCAGCAAAAACAATCTGTACTTGAATCATGTGCCAAACACATCGCCATGCCTTTTGGGAAAACACTGTGGCCATAATCTCCACAAATCTGCATGAATGTTCATGGCAGAGAATAGCTCAATTAGTCAGCAAAAGAAATTTAGTTTAGAAGAAAGCAGCTTATTTAATTGCTTTTGAATACAGACGCTGCACAAGGAGGCAGATGTGGATCAGAGCACCAACCAGGTTTCTCCTCTGTGTCCCTGTAAATTACATGATTGAGAGATGCAATTACTAAAACATGAACAAAATGGAGACATTTTTGAGTTTTGCATAGATGAAGATAGTGACAAAAGTATAATGATCTTACTTGTGAACCTCGCTGTCACCTCTCCTTTTGGTCATTTGCCATGTTAACCCTTGATTTGGTTCTAAACCCGGCTGCGATATCTCCAAACCATGTTTCTTGACGAGTTTTAAGTATCTACAAGAAAATATACAGAGTTCGAAGTTTGCCCAAATAATTTGTACCTGGTTTAAGTGAGGAGGTGAACTTTCAAACTTACTCCTCCGCATTAAAATGTTCTACACCTAGATCCTCATCCCAGATAAAGATGTAGTCATAGGCTGCTACTATATCAGGATGCAGAAAACGTTTGGCAAACCACCTTTAAACAGTGACAGAAAAATATATTGAACTATTGGATGCAAAAATTTGACCTGATGTTAGCATATTAAAAATTTATTCTAGATGCTTATTCCCCACCATTTAGTTTGCTTCCGAGCGCTGACATGGATAACCTTCTTTGACCATTCAAACTCATCCCATTCACTCACACGCCCATCATAGTGAAACAACAAAATTGTGAAGTTTTCTGAGAACTGTCAATCTGGATTCAGACAGATAAAAGTAGATTAATCAACAATGATTCATAAAGAGACTTCACTAACCTTTTTCACAGCAGCATCGATATTTTTTTTCTGATCATAACCCACAGTAAAGGTCACCAAATACTTTGGTTTGATGGGTAAGTCCTGCAAATGACAACCCCATCAACGAAATTCCTCAATTCCTATAAACAACTGCTAAGTTTTTTCAGTAACAACTAACGAACATGGCTCTTAAGGTATGTACCAACACAAGAAAATGTGGTGACGTGCATATCAATAATGAAATGATGTATCCAAAGAAGGAAAATTTAACAAAACATTTACATTGACATTGGAACTACTAGCGTCTTGTTATTTTGCAAATCAATTCTGACCTTAGTGTAAAATCAGTTCATTAGTTAACTGTATTTTCTTAGCAAGTGGACTATGGTAAACAAGAAAAATATATCCAAATAAACATTAATTTATTCAATTTGTATTAGCGAGCACATTTTACAAGATCAACTTCAATATGTCTTTTGACTTCGGAAAACTAAGCCGAGTGAGATATCAAGGCTATGTAGGGAATAGACACCTCACTTGGCCGGCCCCACAGTCGGTGGAGGTAGAAATCTGACTCGGATACAACAATACCAGGGGCTAGCATTTCAGCCCCTCGAGGATTTGTTGGAACCCATATCTGTACAATAATGAAAAGAAGAAATGTTAAGAGTTAAGGAAAGCATTTAATCATTGTGCCATTGCATATTTTAATAGACGATGTAGCTGTATCATTCAACTACATTTTTTTTAGCAAGCTGTTCTTAAACCCATGAAATAGGATGACATGGAAACCAAAAATCTACACTTTTTGATGAAAGGAAAATACTCAAGAAATTACACAGACAATCATTGGAACGGTCACTTATTTAAAAAACATAAAGAATAGAGTAAAAAGTTAACTAATTAACAAAATGATGACTTCTCCATAAAAGTAAAATTAAAAGTATATATAAGGAAAATCGACCAGTCCAAGCTTTTTTAAACTCTTATTGACGATCACGATTTCATATTTACCTAATCTCAATGATAAAACCCACATTTCCATAGTTCTCACCGCTACACAGAAGAATACCTTTGTTCTGTTAAGGCTGTAAAAATGCAAAGAGCTTCCTTTCCCATCCATCAGAGAAGACCAAGCATTTACAAGCGCTTGGGTTGTCAGGCCTGAGTACTTATCCTCCATGTATGAGAGATCAATAGAAGGAAACAAGCCAGATGGAAAGCTCATCTAACCAGATTTCATAAAGAAAATAATGTCACTTTTAGCAAATTAAGAACAATGGAGCCACATATTAAAACGTCTTCCAAATGTTCGAGACAAGAAAAAAGTGAACCTGAGTTAAAGCAAGCGTTGGAAAGGATACTCCCAGAAAGAAACCAAAAACACCCCCAACAAAAGCTGTGACGACAAGACGCAATACTTCAATACTTACTCTGGAATTTCCACTGCAATAGCGAAGAAAAATGTCACACATAATGTGTTTGGATTTGAAGAATTTTAAAGTACGGAGAGCTAGCAGTGGAGACACATGAAAAAGAACAAAGACATTATAACAGAAAACAGACAAAAAAAAGAATCATTCACGCAATAGAAGTATGTTTTTTATTTCCTACCTACGTTGAGGATGACCCATATTTGTCAAATACTTTTTGGCTGAGCTAGATAACAAATTTGATTTGAAACCTAGCAAAGAATGGGAGATCCGCCCACCACACTCACAGTTTTTCCATCTTTAGCGCTTGAATCTGAGACAAAAAGAAATCACAAATGCAAACAACACATTTTAGCCAAAGCGGTTTAAAAAACAGCATATAAACACACTCTTGTGAGGAAAGAATGAAAGCATCTTCATTAAATACTTTTCCAAGACAAACATAGAATAATCTACTAAGCACGAGCAAACACCAAGGAGCAAAATTAAGCTCAAACAGCACAAACATAATGCTATACAGAAACGGTTAGACATCTCTTCGTCTCCCTAGTTGATTTGTAACTCGCTTGGGCAATCTTGCAAGCCAGTCTTCTAAGCTGAGTCAAGACCGAATGGTAGGTTACAGAGAAATTAACGACAAAATGATTTATACAACGAAAAAAGCACTACAGTTTCTCATCAAGCACGGAACAACAAGTAGTAGCAGATAACACAAAATTAAGCGGCGAATAAATGAAAGCGAGCATCGCAAACAGACAAATAATCAAATCTGGAATTGAGTGAAGGTAAATCTAGAGGTAATACACGGAGAAGAAGCTTAGCATTCACAGATTGTTGGAAAGGCAGAGCAGAGGAAAGCAGGAGCTGAGGTGAGCTGAGGTGAGCTGCGGAGTTGCCGATGGAGGAGCAGGTGAGATTTAAGGAAATACAGAGAGTTGAAGACTTATTTGAGGAAGAAAGTGGGACCTACACCTCTTCATTCAAAGCATCTCATCATGTTTGGATTCAAAGGAAATTATCCATATTTTAGTATTTAATNCATTTTTCGTATATTAATATTAGCTAATAAAATCTAATTATATTGATTGACATTGTTCCTGCCCGTTACAGCTATAAATGAAAAGATTTACTATCAATATTAGACTCGCCATTACATGTAAAAATGCGTTTAAATGATATGCATGGGGAGATCCTAAGTGATTTTCCTAGGAGATGGAAAATTGGTTACATGAGTTTGATCGATTCGATTAGAGAGATTGGATTGGATCATTAATCTTATGTAGCCAAATTCATTTGTTTTAATGAACCGTGCAATAACCTGTCAACACATAACAACAAAGAGAACTTGACCAAGTCATGTAGTGAAACAATCCCAGTTTTAGTCATATGTCGTTCTTTTGTGCGGTCTAACGAGTCGTTTAATCATTGTAAGTTCAATTGAACATATTATGTATCAAGCATCAATATTGAGAAGAACATCCTTATTAGCATATACCTAGAAAACAGAGGGAAGAAGCACAATAGATATGGTAGAGAAGAACTCTACATGTAATTTTCAAACCTACATCTTCGAACAGGCTCGAGCAATGGGGAGTGGAGGATCAGAAAAGGAGCCATTAAGCAGGAGATCGGCAACCCAGAGATTCCCGGCATCTGAGAAGTGAATGCCGTCCCAGAAAATATAGCTTGAAGGGTCAGGGCAGGGTGCTCCAAAGTGGAATGTTCCATCAATCATTCCCATTCTCCCACACCAAACATGCCTTCCTTTTACGTGGTATCCACAGCATACTCTCCATGGGTCTGTAAATCCTGGAATACCAACAAAAAATAGTTCTAAGATAGGCTCCAACAGACATGCTTCGATGAATAAATCAAACAATAAATGGAAAAAACATACAAAAGCACGAACACTGATATTTATGTGAAAAACTAAGCCACAATCAGAATATTATGCTACGTGAAGATCGCATTACAATCGTAAGTTTCCGATTCTGATCCTAAAAGAGATTCATTTCATGGATCCAAAAGAATTTGGATCAACAAATTCTAACAAGGGTATCTTTGACGTCTGCAATGAGCTATCCAACATGCCCATGAAATAAACAATTGATATTTTGTGAAATCTACGAGTTCGTTGAGTCAATCGTCCCATTCCGGAATGAGGTCTAGGTTATATAATGTTAAATCTAATTATGTTATTAGAAGTCATCTAAGCATATTTAAATAGATTCTACGTTTATGTATGCCTAGTCGATATCAAATGTTGAGTTGGCCAAACTGTTAGGATCGGATTCAGAGAGTTTACCCTGAAATCGGGTAACCATCCCTCTTCCAGACATTAGTACGAAAGAGAAGGAAAATACGAAAGAAAATACTTGATTGATAATCTCCCTAACCCTAGGGGCTAGGGTTCTTAAATAGAACCTAATAGACTCGATTTAAACATAGAATACCCAAAATACCCTTTTGACCTAAATAAGCAATGATAACGAAAATAATTAAATATCACACTCGTCTAACATAATGTTTTCCTACAAAAGCGTCCGTAACACAAACATTGAAAATCAGTAGGATGAAATTGTCTAGGACAACAGTCAGTTCATTTATAGCGTGGATTTCCAAGCAGTTGGATCTCAAAAAAAATTACTAAGTCTTACGTTTAAGCATAACTAGAAAAGATCGTTTTTCCTAAACAAAACATGTGTATTTTTTAGGGCATAAAAAGGGTCAAGGAAAGATAACCTTCATTCTTGGAATTGCTGATGAGAGCATATTTTGCAGCATAGACATCAACATAAGTAATTGCAGCATAAGGAAGCTCATCCCTGAGTTTTACCACTCTTTCCTTGAGTAGACTGTTGAAATTTAAAGTCATGTTATTTTTCTCGATAAAACACCCATATTGATCAAGAGCACCGGGACCAGGATTCGGATTGCGAAATCGATGAACAGGAAGACAACCATACGGCCCTATGTTGTGAATCCAAAACGATCTTCCTCCTTGATCATATAACCTCTGAAAAAAAAATCAAACAGTTTTAGGCATATCTCATATTACAGTTAAGTCTATAAAATTTCTATGAAAAATGTCATGTGGCATCTAAGTGGTTGACTATCAATTTGACGTGCTGGAATCACTGAAGATTACTAGCTAATTCATTTGACGTTCAAGTAAAAGCATATGTCATAAAAAGAGAATTAGGTTTTCTTAATGCTCAACTATTAATTGTCAGATGGTTCCATACATTGACTGCATTGGCTAACTTGTCAATAATGTCCGGTAAAGCTGCGAGGACCTGATCAGTGCTCATCTTGTGAAAGGCCACAGAAAGATCATGTTGGCCAATATCGAAAGTGTACAGCGCCTTGTCAAAATCATCGGGTCTCGGAAGGTTCATCAAATCTGATTCATTGCCTAAGACAACCAAATCTATCAAAGTCAGCTACAATCAACAAAAGAGAACTGAGATTCAAAATTTGTTTCGGTACATCAACGACCTTCGATGAAGCTGTCGCCAGTACGAGATTTAAACTGTTCAAACTGAGTGAGTTGAATGTCAAGGGAAAAAGGGCTGATTTCGTATTGAAATATAGTCTCGTTCTGCCTTCTAATGGTTGATCCTCCGGTGGCAAAGTTTGCTCCATGGCTGAAATTGCTCCCAATGGAATCCAGGTATGCACTCAAGTATGGTAGTTCTAGCTTCTGAGCTGCATAATAATAAATCCTCCATTTTTAGTCAAATCCATATCAAGAGTTATATAATACAAAACTCGGTTATCCGACAATATTCAATGTGTAAAAAGGAAGTTTGGTTCTAGTTCAATGACGGGTTGACTCAGAAACATTACTCGTATGATTTACAGTTACACATTATGTTTATCGTTCATGGGCTAAGCGATCGATTCAATTTGTCCTCTCTCTAAGAGCATGATGATTTTACAAATTTCAGCCAGTTCGATTTATTTTGATAGCTATAAAATCATGTATATGGTCACAATGAATAAGGGGTACACATTAATCTAACAGTAGTAAAAGGAGAGAGAGAGAGAGAGAAAGAGAAACCTATGAAGTCTATGAGAAGGCGACCATCAGAAGCCCTTCCAGATGGCTTTTGGAAGAATGTGACACCATAGGGGAACCTAATCGGCTGAAACGCGGCTGATCTGCCGCCGGTGTCAGAATTAGAGTCGCCGAAGTTGTAAACCGCCGGAAAAGCACAATCCGGCCCTTCAAATGTTTCATCTCCAGATACTAGAGTACACAGGACTGGCAAGAGCAGAGATATTAGGACTGCCCAGACCCTCATTTTCAGCCTGGCACGCTGAAACTGACTTCGATGGAAATAGATGGCGAGAAGAGGTGAAAGCTTCTCTCCTTTTATAACGTGGAAATGTAGAGAAGAGGAGGATGATAGTAGCCATGTGAGATGTTGGGAAGCTTGAGCTATGGCGGTTTCCTTTCAGAGCGCTCTCTCTTCTCCCCTGCTTCGCTCTCATTTTGTCAACTCTCCTTGTTACGAATACGATACCAAATAACCATACTTGAGCAAAATGGACCAGTGATTTATTAGTAAGTGACCATTTTTAAAAGTAAAGAAATTGTAAAGCAGCATCGTTGTTAAGAAAATTATAAAATTAAATAAAAGTGACTAAATATCTAATAAAATTTAATATAAATTTTAAAATTACTAATATAATAAAAAAAATATTTTATTATTATATTTTAATTTTTTTAAAATAGAAAATAAATATGAGTTAAAACAGAATATAACCAATATCATTAGTTTCAGTACTGATTCTAAAAATCTAAAATCGTGAGTTCAAGTTTCGATTTTATTTTGAAATAAAATCAGATCAGATCGACTCGTGTACAACCCTAACTTAAATAACTCTCTCTCTCTCTCTCAATTTGTATTCTTGTTAATTTAGTATAACAAATTAACAATAACGGGATAATCCTAATTTTATTTTGTTCATTTTCTATATTAATTTTTGAATTATTCAAAAAACCATGTAATTTTAAATAGTTTTGATCAAAATTAAAATAATAATTAATTATTGAATATATATTTTTAATGATTTTATTTTCTAATGATTGAAAAATATATATTTTTAGCTTGTTGTTAGTCGCAAAAGTACAAAACCAATTTTTCAAAATAATATTTATATTTAGTATTGTGTATTCTCTCACGCTATGGATCGAATGCAAGATGGCTTAGAGCGGATGCATGAGAATATTTTTCCGAAGATCAAATTTGAGGTGACAACAATAACTAATATAGTATGGTGGTTTGGCATTGGCTAAACTCTTGTCAAAAATTGAAGGGTTGAGAAAAGATTGTCTCATAGAGTTACCAAAATGAGCATTTTAGGTACCTTCAATCAATACCATATTAATTGTGTTTTTGAGTTCATCAACAATGAAATTAGGTCAACATTTGGCCGTTCATATACGAAGAAGATCGTGTGATTGAAGAGCGCATATAGACAATTCAGTAAATGTAATCTTGAAACCAGATCACACTGTAAAAGTAAGAATGACCATTAATTGAACAATTCAATGTTTCGATTGAAAGTTTCGAGATCAAGACAAGTGAAATGCTCTCTTTAGACTAATAACACAGGCAAATCTAGGCAAAAAGATATTGATACTCTTGTCTTCTTGATCACTGATTTTCAAGGTAGAGGGGCCTAATTTTGTTCAATGTCATGGTGAAAAGGGCTTCGATAAGGTCGCATTTCCGATCAACAGTAATTTCTATATCATCTAACGAGTAATTCACATCATAAATAATTAGAAAATAATATAATCTCCTATCAAACCTTCTGTCTTCTTCAATGCTGCCCTTGTTTGAAGTCGCACTTCCAAGATGTCACAAATGATCGCCCAAATGTGTCGCTGTCATAATGGAAAGAAAAATATGTAGATGAGAAAAATTATATCGACGAGTATGCAATCTTGTCACTCGTATCACTAGAGATAGATAGGATTTTCATGAGCGTTTATACTAAAAATGAAAAAAAAAAGACAACTAAGACAAAAATAGAGCACTTACTCTATGAGATAAAAAATAGAACACTTACTCGACCAGAAAGAACATTCAGATTGCACTTCTGTTTTCCACCTACAGTTTCTTTCTCACAATCAGTACTTTTTCTTCACTAGGATTTGCTCGAAATTCGATTTCTGATACCCAGTCATCCCATTTCAAGGCATTCAAAAGCTTTCTAACGAACTCTATGAGAGAAGGTTTGTCTCTTATGATGACAAATCCATGCGGCCTTAGAATCCGATCCATTTCAATCAGTAGATCCACTATACTGCAATTACGCTCTTCGATTTCTGAAAGTACTCTCCAGGCATGAAGAAGATCATAAGTACGAGGGTACGTCGAAAATGCTTCACACCTAAAATGCAAACCATATTAAGTTAAATGGTCAACTAATGAAGATGTATACTTCCTGGACTTCCAGGAAAAATAGTTGCATTTCACTTCATTTCTTGCACTCGATAAGACTACGAAACAAAAACCATATATGAAAGATAAAATTTGAAAATACACGAATTTGACCTTTGATTGTTTCAGTAAAGTCAATTCACCTTCTATATAACAATATATAATGGCCAGCAGAAGTAAAACCATACAGAGAAAATAACAATGTTTCGTTAATGGCTTTTTTGAAAACTTGATCTATATACAAACTACAAAAACAATAGTGACATTTAACAACGACCATTAATCTGAAAACTTCTTCAAAACATCAGAATCACATCTTCAAATGAGTAGAAAAAAGTAGCAGGGAGACGTTTTGTCTGAAAGAATACATACCAATCATGAACAGTTCCTAATAATCCTCGGTCATACACAATTTTCAATTTATCAGATACACGTGTAGGAGCCACATTCATCACCCAGACATCTTTGTCAGTAAGTGCAGCAGCAAATCCACCA
Source organism: Begonia fuchsioides (assembly GCA_003255005.1). NCBI lineage: Eukaryota > Viridiplantae > Streptophyta > Magnoliopsida > Cucurbitales > Begoniaceae > Begonia > Begonia fuchsioides. The sequence continues at coordinate 28,385 of QAOC01005746.1, forward strand.
AGGTTTGAGTTCATATCCATGACATTCCTGATGGAGTTCTTATATACCATAGTGCTCATTTGCTTCCAATAGTCATTGACTCTAGCTTGCCATAGTCTCTGGACGAATTGAATTTTTATTTTAAATCAAAGAGGTATGATGCCATAAAGAGAAGTGTAAAAGAAACTGATTAAAAGGCATCATGCAGATTCATATTAATTTTAGATACTGACAGCGTCTTCTTGGAATTCCTCAGCACTGACACCAATCTCAACCAATCTAGGAGGTGCTGAAGTGAGCCTCTGGGGCCATGGATGTAGTCCGCTCCCGCCCTCCTTATGCACATCTGTTTAGCCAGGAAAAAGAAAGGCGGAATTAAAAATTAAAAATCACTAAATGTATGGGAAGAAATAAAACTAATTTTAACAGAGACTACGACTGAAAAAGAATTTACTCCAACAACATACTCAAACAACCTTATTTAAGTTCGTGTATTCTGGTTGATCTTTCAAATGAACAAGTTCCACCAACAAAACGCATAAATACAATCAAACTGACATTCAACTTTCAGATATTACAATAGGAATCCAAAGTAAAGGTGAGAACCAAGTAGTGAGTGCGAAAATACATGACAGAGTTAAGAAAAAAGAATAGCTAATACAAAGGAGATTGGTGAGACTGGAAAACAATAAAGCATCTACAACTTCCTAGATGAAACATAAGATAAATAATTGCTACATACGTTCAGAATATGGTGATATGCATGCTTTCATCGACTGATTCCAGGATACATCTGAGTCTTCATTCGAGTTACATAACAACGGAAGAGTATGAGGATCTCTCTTTAAATAACATGTATTAGTATGTGGCTTAGCCCATATAACAGTTTGATCTTTCTTCGAGACAACTTTCCAACACATTCTTTGCAATATATCATGCATGGCATGCCCTATCTTCTGGTTTTTGGGATCATGTGCATATGCTTCGGGCGAAGAGTAAACAAAATAACCTCCTGGTCTAAGTACTCTGTCAAGTTCCAGTAAGAGGATTCCGTTTCTTTGAAGCCAGTCGATTCTACAACGAGAACAGTGCGCCATTTCAAATGATCTGCTTGGATATGGAAGTCTTTTTGTACCCAAGACACCAAGAGTTGATGGAATCCCTCGCTCTAATGCAAATTGTATCTGATTCTCATGTACATCATTGGGTGCAAGTGACATTGCAATAATGCTGTGAGAAAGAAGATAGGCTCCAAAACTTGCCACTCCACAACCAACGTCTAAAACAGTCCGAATCTTTCCACCATTGTGAAGTTTATCATCAGGAAACTTTAGCATCTACAGATATTCATATAGATTATAATTCACAGTCTAACATGTGAACTATTAGATTATAGAGATCATCGTCTGCTTCTTTTCTAAGAGTAAATAGCCAATTTCATTAAAATATGCGGAAATAAGACATTGGATTGGGTTCTGCTTTTTTCATCACATGCTTTATGTTCTTTTTTTAAAAAAACTAAGATGTAAAACAAAACACAGACCCTTGAAAGAGCAATAATGTACTTGTCAGCTCCTTTATGGAAAGGAGTTCCACCACCAGGAAAATTAATCTTATTCCCATTGACAACCATCCAATTTTGGTCTGACTTCTCTTGCGCAAGATGTGTATGTGGTATGTTTGCTTTCCACACTTCATCTCTACTGTCTGGCCACCTTATTGGGATCTAAAACTCATATTTTAATATCGTTAAATATTTTGGGTAGAGTTCAAATAACTTACAACTGACCAAGTTAAAGCCAACCAACCTCGTAGCCTATGGGTGGAGGAATCAGACAATTAAAACGACGTTCAGGAGGTGGACAGTGCCTCTCATAATGCTCCATCAAATCCAAATTGAGCTTCAATCTCAATTGATGGTGAAGATTTCTATCTAAGCATGGTATCAGCTCTGAATATTGCATATCACACATCTGTAAACGTCAAAATCATTAATTTTCCACAAAATAAACTTGATAACTCCCTAGACCCTAGATATTGGAAATTAAAAAATAAAACCGTCCAAAACTCTACTACATCGGGTTGAATAGTGAATACTAAGGTGTTTAACACAAACTCAAAATCCGCAAGCTTTACGAAAAAGAAGTGCAATTAACTTAAATTCTTAATCAAGGAATCAAAAAGTAGAAAAAGCGGCGACATACAGGAATACTTTTAGGAGCCACGGAACTGCTAAATTCGTCACCCGGCAACACATACACATCATGACTACGCGCTATTCCGCCCAAAACAGGATCAACTCCATCTAAGCCCGCATACTCGTTGTCCGCTCTTTTCAAACCGGGAGCGAAGCTCGATCCCCAGTACAAACAAATCAAACCGAGGAGAAAAATAACTCCCAATAAAAAACACTTGACTATCATGGCCATGGAACTAAACTCGAACCTCTGCTTCATTTCCAGGCCTCAATCCACCACCTACTGTACTAATCAGTACCAGATCTAAGCGACATCTTCGTTGAATCTAAGAGATTTCCGCGCGGGGAGCTAGAGGGGGCAAGTGAGTGATAGAGAAAAGGTTCCTTCTACTCTAGTTCTAATGCTGCGATTATCTTGTGCGGCGGAGTCTACTGTCATTGACTATAATGACCATTAGCAAACAGTGGGACCCGTCAAACTTCGGTTCGGTTCGCTTGGCCGGTTTGAATTTGAGTTTCTTTTTGTATTGGGTCGGTTTAGTTGGTTTGAACTTGGTTTTTCTTAGTCTATTTGGACCATGCGCAATCGGGTTTTGTTCAATTTAGCCAATTTTTTCACTTGCCGGTTTTAATTTGAAGTTCATAGAGCGGGAGCCCGCATTAGAAGAAAAAATGAAGAATCTTTCATAGTGAAAAAATATAATCAATATTTAGAATTGATCTGACTAGAACTGACACATTTAGTTCAGTTTGGTCGATTCTTTGTTTCTATCAATTTCTTAACAAATGTGCATGGATGGTCCAGCTTCAATTTTAATTTAGTAAATTATTAACAAACATAGTTCAATGGCGCTTCATTTTGATGATGTTCTTATTGATTATCCTTGATTTTACAACCCGATCTATTCGACAATTTGGATTGGTTGCACCTAGTTTATGATGGGTAGCAGAGTTTTTGGACTACAAGGATTGATATCTTAATTGAGACATATCAATTAAGATATCAATTTTGAAGAATAAAAACCAAGTAAATTCAAGTACGAAATCTAAATTCAATTTTAGATTGACTTCAATAGTATATGGTAATTTTTTTGTTAGTTTTCGTCGACTACTTTTCACCAAATATATATGCACGAAACCAAACTCTCGATAC
>QAOC01005750.1:10580-24711 GCA_003255005.1 Begonia fuchsioides
CACGGTAACATGGACCCATAGCCATTGCTGAGGGCGTCTTTACTCTCCTGTATCGTAGATGTCTTCATCGAATCAATAGAGATATTGTGGGGATGAATGTAGGCATCAAAGAACCCCTTGGGCAATCTAACACCCAATCCGCAGTCTCCCTACGATTCACTTATTATAATTCATAGTCTTCATGCATGAAAATTCATTTTCGTTGTCATTCGTAGAAAACATGATGCATGATCTCCATAACATGTCACAAACATTCCTGTCCTTAATGCAAGAAAATCCAACTAATCCAAACAGAAGTCATATAAACATATCAATAATGGAATCTCATAGAAACTTATCAATCAATCAATACAAACCACACAAACAATCCTCAAATGACTTGAGGTCAGTGTATTGTGCATTACACCCCAACCTGTCTATGATTAATTAAAAATCATAAAAACACATAACCTTTGCAATGTAGACCTCTAATAGGCCAAAAGCATGCAACACATACATACTTTTATTTCTGGTGTCTTTGGTTTCAACTTGGCAATGCTCAATAGAGGCTTGAGAACCTATATTCTCAAACAATTCGAATAAGTTTTTATACCATAAGTGACTATTTTCACTATAACTTCCAAAATTCATAACTTCCTCGATATTGATCCATTCTTGATGATTAAGGTGTCAAATTGTTCCTTAGGGAGTCTACTATAACTTCTTAGAGGACACACAATTTAGAAAACTAACACATGTTGACTTAATTGGACAAAACAGAGGGCATTCCCTGTTTGGGTCGACCCAAACTGTGAGGGGTCGACCCATGTCAACAAAAACAGACGTCGTACTTCTGAAATTGAGTTTCGGTCGACCCAAACATTTTCTTCATAGCTCCGAATTGAGTGATTGCAACAGCTATAAATCACTCAAAGAGTCTAATTTAACTCTTATGAAGGAAAAAAACTCTGATTCCTACTACTTATTGACTGAATCTCCAATACTCTAATTTTTTTCATAATTGACTGATTTTCTAACAATCTACATGAAATCCTTCATTTTTTATCCACCAATTCAACCAACATCATCCTATTATCCTTACTGAACTTAAAACAAACTTAGAGGATAGAATAATACCTTGAACTTCAGCCTTCACGAATTTACTTGGGATTTTCTACTTCACCTCTCTTGAAATAACTCACTCACTCACTCAAGGACGCCTAAACTCACCCTTTTTCTTTCTCAACACTTCTCTTCTTTGACAAATCTCACTCTCCTTTCAGCTTAGAGCAACAAAACAGGAGAAACTAGAAGATGGTTCGTGGCTGGGAGAAAGATATGGCAGCCGTTGCCTTTTATGTCCCTTATTAACCATAAACAATATTTCATTCAAGTCCACCAATGAAAACTCTGCATGTTTTGGCTGACCATGCCTTATACTTTCTTAATTAATCAACATCAAGGTTTCTCTCACGTCCATTCATCAGAATTCCCCACGTTTTGGCTGACTTTTCAACTCAAATTGGGAATGTGTCGACCGCTCGTCTGTTATGTCGACCTAAAGTGTTCCTTCGTGTTATTTGTGTCAACCGCTCATCCGTTGTGTCGACCGAAAGTGTTCCATCGTGTTATTTGTGTCGACCGCTCATCCGTTGTGTCGACCCAAAAGAAGTTCCCGAGAGTGACATAAAGCCATTTGTGTCGACCGCTCAGTCCTGGGGTCGACCGAAATCATTCATTGTGTCGACCCCTATTCAATCCTGGGGTCGACCGAAACTTCCATTTATGTCGACCCCTCTTAATTCCTGGGGTCGACCGGATCTTACTTGAAGGTAATCCTGTAATATATTTAATCCAACTTATTTCATTACTTTACTTAAACCTAGCAACATCAAACAATGGATTTCAAATAAACACCAATCAAATCCAAACACTTGGGCTGGTGCATGGTGTGATACACCCCAAACAGAGTATTCTTATTCTAATTATTCATAATCGTAACCAATTCACGTGTTTCTAATTTTTCTACCTTTCCTAATAACTTCGTCCAATATACCCTTGAACAATATTCTCTTATCACCTTCAACCTACTAATTTACTAATATCCACAATACTTTAATACGTCAATAACTACCCAACATTCATAAAATAACTCTTAAACATTTACATCCTAAAGCCACAAAATTCTAAAATAAAAATGAGGGTTGTTACAGAAACGACACTAACTATATGGAAAGTTTTCAAAATGTGAATTCTGGTTCGATCGAGTAAATTTCGGTGGACATATGATAAATAAGTATGGCATCTCTATTGATCCAGCTAAGATAAAAGTTGTATTAGATTTTCAACAACCTAAAAATGTCAAAAAGCAATACCCTTCACTAGTTTGACAAAGAAAAATGTGAAATTTTGGTGCTCAGTAGATTGTGAAAGAAGTTTTTAGTAGTCGAAGCATAAATTAACCATCGCCCTTATTTTGGCACTTCAAACAAAAAATGGTAAATCTAGTATTGATTGTGATGCTTCAAAATTTTGTTTGGGATGTGTTTTAATGCAAGAAGGAAAAGTAATTTCTTACGCTTCAAAGCTATTATAGGTGTGACATCCCGTTTTTTCCTTGCTTAAAGTTTTTTCTTTTTGTAAACACATGTACTAACTTTAAACAATTTAAGGTAAAACTTATCAATTTGAAATCCTTGAAATAAAATACAGCGGAAGACTTTTATTTAACTTCATCAAAATTGATTATATCCGTAATAAGTAACCAAAACATACTTGTATTTTAACATTAAAACAAAGTTATTACAAAACAATTATAGACAAAACATAATATTATACATTAGTTTTCAAACAAAACATTTCCATTTACAAGGGTCGCCCACCGGTTAAAATTGCACTAACAACTGCAAACTTCGGCAATGGACGTACTTCACCACCTTAAGCATCAATCCACGATAAGTAGAATCCACAATATCTATCTCATCACCTACATTACAAAGCTTATCTAATGAGACTAACGTTCAGTAAGTTAATCCATAACAATAAAACATTTATGAGACCTTTAGGCATTTGCTGCTTTATAAAAATAATGCAATTTTTGTATCGTTCATTTCTTTTCTTTTCTTTCACTTAACACTCCAATTAATGTGGGTAATACCATCTAGAGGAGAGTAGACACCATTTGGTCCAACCTCTTGGGATAGCCAAACTCAAACCTCGCCCAACATATAACTATTTACGTACATTTCGTTCTTTTCACTCTTTCATTGTTTTGATCGTTGAAGGTACCACGGGAGAGAGTAGACACCATTTGGCCTCCCTTGAGGCAGTCTAACTTAAGCTCCTCCCTCAACGACCTGTTGCATATTATCATGAAAATCATGCATGCAAATCATTTTCGTATTTTTCTTAAAACCATGATGCATGAACAATTAAAATGCTGAACATGTTAACATGCAATAAAATATATAAATAAAACATTGGAAGCATTATAAACATATATTTTTATTCTAACACCAAAAATCAATCAATCATGAAACAAGGCACCCAAACATATCCTCAAATAAATTGAGGTCGGTGTATTGTGCATTACACCCCAAACAATCTAGAATATTGCAAAATCATAAAATCCTAAATTTTGTAATGTAGTTCCCTTTAGGGCCAATCACATGCAACATTAACTTACCTTAAATCCTTAGCCTTATTGAAAAACTTGATCAATATGTTGCTGCACTTGAAAACCTAAAACACAAGTAACATAATTCATTAATTTTAAAGTATCGCTTTGGTATAACATGATTTTAAATCGATTGTAACTTTAGCGAGACTAATCCAAATAATGCGATTCAGGTGTTTGAATGTTGCTTGAGATGTCTAATCCAATTCATCAGAAGACATCAAAGTAATTTGAAGCATCTAAACATACGTTATATGCCTAATTAAAAAACTATCAAGAATACATTATTTTCGAGTAACTGTTGCATAAAAGAAACTTCAACCGGTCATAACTTAAGTTATACTTCTTAGATTGATTCAATTCACATGTCATTCTTCTCCTTAAAATGTCTATTTCAAATAACTAGAAGAGTTTTAAGTCATTTGAATAATTGAACTTCCAGTAAAATTACAAACCCTAAAACTACCTGATTTTCTCAAATTGTTTTGCATAATCTTGATATAAACATCACCAACATGCTTAATTAACCATTCCGAATCAATTCATCAATTTTAACATGTTCATAGGGTTAGAGTTGATACCTCGGAATAGGGAATATCGAAACCAAAACCCTTGAGTCGTTTGTTTCCTCTTCTTTTCTCATATTTCCTTCTAGAGTGAACTAAACTTGCTTTAAACATAAAAACTCTTCACGAAAACTTTAATCCAACAAAAGAACCTCACTTAATCTTCCAAAACCAGAGAGAATCAGGAAGAGAGGTGAATAATTCGTGGGTTTCTCAGCTTTTCAAGAGAGTTCTTAGGGTAAAATTACCTTATTATCCAATTTGTCCATTTTAAAATTCATATTTGCCCTTACTTTTTGCTTATATTTGTAAAAATACCTTAATTATCATCTTTTAATCACACATACTTAAATTAAATAATCTAGACTAGTACTAATATAATCTTCAAAATTAACTTAATTAATCATGATTAGTAAACCTTAATTACCTCTTAATCATTCACTAATTACACCTTAATCATGATTAGGCACTAATCTAATGGTGACATGTGCCACTTTCTTATTGCTTCACTACTTTAATATATAAAATCATAATTTACATTTAATAATATTCTATGATTAATATTTATTCAAATTATATCATTAACTAAGGAGGAAATGTTAGGTGGAGGTTTCATATCCTTTAACTATGGTTAGCTTTACTAATTAATTTAGATTAGTATTAATTTAAGTTTCAAGGCTATTAATATATAAACATATATATTAAGATGTTAGGATCTTGTTCCTTCAAAAAGTTAGGGTATTACATTCCACCCTCCTTATTTAAAATTTTGTCCCCAAAATTTATATGTCAAAAAGTTCTGGATACTTTTTAATCATGTCGTGTTGCCTTTCCCACGTGGCTTCCTTTATAGTATGGTTTCTCCATAGGACTTTGAGCAAAGGGATTTGTTTGTTTCTCAATTCTTTTGTTTTTTAATCCAAGATCCTTACCGGTTTTTCTTCATATGTCAAAGTAGGTTCAATGTCAATACTTCTACCTTCAATCACATGAGTAGTATCACGTACACATTTCATTAACATTGAAATGTGAAAAACGTTGTGGATCCCCACCATAGATAATGGCAATTTCAACATGTAAGCTGTTTTTTCCTAACTTCTTTATAATAGGGAAAGGTCCAATAAATCGTGGAATAAGCTTTCCTCTTTTTCCAAACCGCATTACTCCCTTAAAAGGCAAAATCTTTAAGAATACCTCATCGCCTTCCTCAAATTCTAGCTCTCTTCGCCTTTGATCTGCATAATGTTTCGGTCGGTTTTCAGCTATTTTGATTCTTTCTCGAATAACTTTCACTCGATTTCTAGTTTGTTGTAAAATTTCTTGACCATAAAGCTTTTCTTCTCCAACTTCATCCCAGTACAATGGAGATCGACATTTTCGCCCATACAATGCCTCATACGGGGCCATACAAATTGTTGATTGGTAGCTATTATTATATGCAAACTCCACTAATGATAACATCTTACTCCATGTAGTTTGAAAATCCAATACACATACTCCATGTAAAATATCTTCCAATATTTGAATTGTTCTTTCTGTTTGACCATCAGTTTGGGGATGAAAAGCCGTGCTAAAAGTCAATGTAGTCCCCATTGCATTATGTAAACTTTTCCAAAATTTTGAAGTAAATCTTGGATCATGATCTGATACTATCGATGTTGGAATTCCATGCAGCCTTATAATCTCTTGAACATATAATTCAGCATACTGATCAATAGAAAAATTCAATCTGACAGGCAAGAAATGGGCTGACTTTGTTAATCTATCAACAATCACCCAAATAGCATCATACCCCTTTTTTTTTTGTAATCCCACAACAAATTCCATTGTTATATGCTCCCATTTTAATTCTAGGATCGGTAAAGATTGAAGTGTTCCTGCAGGCCTTTGATGTTCAGCTTTAACTTCTTGACATGTGACACAAAATTCCCCATGTTTTGCTACGTCCTTCTTCATATTTGGCCACCAAAAGTGCTGTTTTAAATCTCGATACATTTTAGTGCTTCCCGGATGTACCGTAAATGTAGAAGAATGGGCTTCCGATAATATTTTCTTCCGTAATTCTTGTTTTTCTAGAATATACCTTCTATCTTTAAACTTCAAAACACTATCATCCGAACACTTAAGGTCAGGAAAATTTAGCTTTTTGCCCAATTTATATTGTTTATATTTTGGATCCTCCAATTGAGCTTCTTTGATTTCATCCACAAGAGTTGGCTTCAAAGATAACGCTGCAAGCATATAACTCAAATTTGACACTACTTCTAAGCCAGACTTTTGAATTTCAGATTGAAGCGTTATAGACATTGCCAATTGGACTGGTATGAACTTCCTACTAAATGCATCAGCTACCACATTAGCTTTGCCGGGGTGATAATTGATGTCAAACTCATAATCTTTTACAAATTCGAGCCATCTTTGTTGTCTCATATTCAGATCTTTTTGGGTGAATCAATATTTCAGACTCTTATGGTCTGAAAATATCTCGCATTGTTGCCCATATAAATAATGCCTCCATATTTTTAATATGAAAAATAACTACAGCTAATTCTAGATCATGAGTAGGATAATTTTTCTCATACCCTTTTAATTGCCTTGATGCGTAAGCGATCACCTTTCCTTCTTGCATCAATACGCAACCTAATCCAATTTTGGAAGCATCATAGTAAATTGTGAATTTACCGTCCTCAGTTGGAATTGTCAAAATTAGGGCTGATGTCAATTTTTGTTTCAAGTTCTGGAAACTTCTATCACATTCATCTGACCACCAAAAGTTCACATTTTTCTTCAATAATCGGGTCAAAAGAATTGTTATCTTTTCAAATCCTTCAATGAATCTTCGATAATATCCAGGTAACTCAAGAAAACTACGTACCTCATTAACAGTCTTTGGCTGTGGCCAGTCCATCATTGCTTGGACTTTTCATGGATCAACAGAAATATCGTCCTTGGATACTAGGTGTCCAAGAAAGTTAACTCTAACAAGCCAGAAAACTTAGCATATAACATATGTCACCTTAAAGTTGATAATACTGCCTTTAGATGTTTCATATGGTCTTCTTCTGTTTGAGAATATCTTCGATAAAAACAATTATGAATTTATCTAGCTACTCCTAGAATACGTGATTCATTAGATCCATAAAGCCAGAATTCCACAAGGGCTGTTTTTGGGACCTCTTCTGCTTTGACCTTCAATTGGTAATATCCTGATCTTAGATCAATCTTTGAGAAAACCTGTGCACCTTTGAGTTGGTCAAATAAATCATCAATCCTTGGAAGTGGATACTTTTTCTTGATTGTTAATTTATTCAATTCTCTGTAGTTAATACACATTATCAGTGATCCATCTTTCTTCTTAACAAATAACACTGGAGCTCCACATGGCAAGAAACTTGGACGTATGTGTACTAATTCCTCCAATTGTGCCTTTAATTCCTTTAATTCTACAGGCGTCATTCTATATGGATTCTTTGATACTGGTTCTGCTCCTGGATATATCAATTATAAACTCAATTTCTCGATCTGGGGGCAGTTCTGGTAAATCATCTAAAAATACATCTGAGAAGTTTTTCACCACCAGAATATCTTGTAATTTGGCACCGCATTGCATTCGAGTATCAATTATGCTTGCTAAGAACCCTACACAATCACTTCTCAATAATTATTGGGCTTTAATAAAAGATATGATAGGTGTTCTGTTGGTACTTTTCATTGCTGGAAAAGAATACCATTCAGCATTCAGAGGCTAGAACCATATTGTTCGGGCTCTACAATTAATTGTTGCAAAATGCTGAAATAACAAGTCCATTCCCAATATAATATCACACCCTCTCATATCCATAATTATAAAATCATCTTGTAAGTTTCTACCATTTACCAAAATAATACAATCCATCATAACATAATTCATGTGTCACCACTCTCCAGATGGCAACATTACATCATAAACATGTTCAGCTACCACCGGTGAACATTTCATTTTAACCATGAATGTAGATGACATGAATGAATGAGAGGCACCAGAATCTATCAATGCATAAGCAGTAACGCCATTAACTAAAATAGTACCTGACACCACTACAGGTTGTTCTTTATTATCAGATTTGATAAGTGCAAAAATCCTTGGTGCCACCTTTACTTAATCTTTGTTCACTTTTGGACAATCTCTTACAATATGACCTATCTCCTTGCTTTTGAAACACCTACAAGTTCCAGCCATGCATTCTCAAAAATGTCGTTTCTGGCACTTTGGAAATTCTTCAGCTTGAGAAAACCCTTCTACACCTTTTCCTTTCCCTTGCTCGATCTTTCCGTCATTGGGTCATTTTGTGCCTTTTGATTGCTGGAATGCCTGATTTGGTTGAGGCTGCACTTCTTTAAAAAATTTCCTCGGGACTCCCTTTGCCTTTGGAATTTTTTTCAGCCTCTTCCACTTCTAGGGCTTTTGTCACCACCATTGAATAAGGTACATTTTTCGTTCCGGAGATCTTAACTCCTCTATATATTTTGACTTTTAGCCCTTGAATGAATTGATGTACCTTGAGTTCGTCAGTGGCCACCAGGTGTGGAGCAAAACGAGATAATGCTTCAAATTTTTGTATGTACTCCGATACAGATTCAAATTGGCGTAATTGAACAAATTCCACCAACTTACTTGTAACACCCCACTTTTCTGGGTAACCTAAGTTTGTATGAATATAGCATGTTATGACAAGGGTACAATATGTGTTAAGGGATGATGGACGTTGAGGTGGTGCTACACTTTTGAATAGTAATTTAGATGATTTGGAAACAAAGTTGGATGTTGGAATAAAAGTTCTTAAGTGTTGGAGGTGGAAAGTGGATGAAAACAAAGGAAAATGATAGAGTTTCAACCGTGTGGTAATACCCGACCCTTTCATCATAATTCAAAGTCTTATAAGTATATCATCTTATATTTCAATTATGATTAAGGGTATGAAATGACGATTAACATCTGGAATTTAATTGTTAGAATTGATAGTTGATAAAGTAAGGTCGTTGAATGAAAGTTTGAGAAAATTGAAAATGGAAGGTTGTGAATGAATGACCGGTCGACCTATGAATTCGGTCGACACCTTGGTCGTGAGGAACTTGGTCCAGTCGACCTACGTTAGAAACTAGTCGACCCTTGCAAGGTGAACCACCTTGACACAATGTTAAGATTAGCCGATTTCAGAGATTTTGAGTTCTTCAAATAAGTTTAAGTTCTTCTCATGAAAACTAATAGACTTGTTGATGGGAGCAACAAAAATTACTCAATTTGGAGGTCTGTAGAGAAAGTTATGGGTTTTTGAAATTTATAGTTAGTAACAACCACCAGGTTTAAAATCAATAACTGGGTAGTTTCAGTTTTCCTATTTTATCATGCTACATATGAGCTTAAGTGACAACGTAATCTTCTAAGCAATTATATATGACATCAAAAGGAGAAGATTGATAGGTTGAAGGTATAGAGGTTGACACCTTGACTTTTCAAGCTTTAGAGGTTGACCTATGAACAGTGGTAGGTGGACACCTTGTGTAGAACCGGTCGACACTTGTTTAAAGTGTCGACCGCTCCTTGATGATATCCAAAAACTCTTCATCTTCCACGCCTGAAATTATTTAAAAACTCATTTCTCGAAGCTGTAACCCATTTTCCCAACCTCTCTCTTCTCTCTCCTGAGTTCTCTAAACCTCAAAGTGAGATTTTGTGAGTTTATGAGTGTTTGAGAGTGAGTTTTTGAGTGTGGTACTCAAATTGGAGCAAAGGCGTGTCTCGGAAGCTTGAGATGTGTATTGGAAGTTTGAGCTGTGAAAGTTTAAGCCTAGGTACATATTTCTACTACTATTATGCTCAATTTTTGAAATTGGACAGCAATATGGTAGGATTATTGTTTTTTAAACGGGCATGCAAGAGATTTTAAGTGAAAACTTAAGGTTTCAAAACTATAAGACGAAACTAATTGATTTCAAAAAATGTATGTTTTAAAGGGTTGTCGGCTATGCATTCGGCCACAACATCTTTATATGAAATTTATTCAAAAAAATAATGAAGAGATTGACACAAATTACATGGAATTTGGATAAGTATAGAAAGAGTTATGAGCCCCGAAAGTTAGCTAAAAAACAGAAATAAAATATTGGGTACTTATTTTAGTTAATTGTGATTTTTAAGGTGTTCTTGATGACAAGTCAAGGAAATTAATAGAAAGTGAGTAGAAATTCAGCTTGGAAACTAGGTAAGAACTCATTGCTTGCATTTTTCCATTCAGGGACTACATCACAAAGGGTGTGTTAGGAATCATATGCCTAGTTTAGTCATAATAAGTATGATCAATAAGATAATGTGAATGTATACGTATAATTACTGTTTTAGGGTACATTACACCGTGCACCGGCCCTTGTTGAGAGTTTGATTGTTGTAAACTTATTTGGGGTGCATCACACCGTGCACCGACCCAATAATATGAGATTGATTGGTGTTGTGTGACATTGAATTTCATTTGTATCTTATAAGTAACGCCTAGGTACGTAAAGCACAAACTGAACGATAAAAGTAAAGTTATGATTATCTTTGAGATGTTTGTGCATTGAAGGCTTGAATGATACCATGCTCACAAGTATGTATTTTTATGATAAATAATCAAGTTATGCATGCATTCATATTCATGCATCATGTTTCAAGAAAAGTTACGAAAGTATTTTATCATGCATGATTTTAAAACGTCGCCGAACCGTATGTTGAGATTGGGATATGGGGAGAGCTATCTCGAGGGAGGCTAAATGGTGCTCATACCCTATCCTGAGAATTCTCTCATAAGATGCATGAAAAATGTCAAGTAAGTAAAGATCAAGATTAAGAAAACTCGGGGGTGGAGTTGAATTTGCTGCCTTTGCGAGCGGGCCAGATGGTGCTCTATGAGCTGCCCGTGAGGAAGACCAGATGGTGTCATTCTCTCCCTTACGTGTGGCTGCCAATTATGTCAAGAACAAGATTAAGTATCGAGTTAAGAATCAAGATAAAGAACAAAATGAAACATGGTTTTAAGCATGACATGAGCATTTTAAGCATGTAGGTGATATGATTTCTTACTGAGCTTTAGGCTCATTAGTTAAGCTTTGTGATGTAGGTGATGAAGCTCGGGATGACAAATTTAGTCCTCATCACATGCCATGATACGTCGATGGAGCAATTTTGGAGCGGGATGTTTACGAAACCGAGTAACGACCCGTTGGTGAAGGAACAAGAAGTTTTAAATATTTTATTAAGTTTTATACAAACTTGTTTGAATGAATTGTCCTGTTTTGAATTATCATGTTAAGAACTTATATTAAGTAATTTGATGGGCAATGCTTGAATGTTTTGTGCTATTGCCTATCTATGACATGTATTGAACGAAATGATATTTTGATATATATTTCTATGACGTATTTTATAAGTATGATGGGATCACATTTTTAACAGTTTTGAATGTTTTACGCTTCCGCTACGATTTTAAATCAAGAGTTTTGAGCTATATTTTAAAAATAAAAATTTTACCATTGTTTTTAAGAACAGGATGTTACAGATGGTATCAGAGCATACCGAGTTTTAAAAACGGTTATGCAGACCGCTTGATTTCGTAAACATCCGCTTGAAGTCTCTAGCCACTGTAAGTGTGTTTGAGAATTTGTTTAATTACATTGTTTATGTGTATTGTTTGTTTCACTCTAGGGTTAAATAGAAATGTCAGGAATTAGAAAATCAATGGATAACGAAACCAGTCAAGTGGATGAAAGTGTCATTAATAGGTTGGTGAGCTTGTTAGGTCACCAATTTCAGAATAGAGAAGAATATAGAGAAAAGGTTGCTCTGGTGGGAGAAAAGAAGAATAATCAAATTAAACCAAGTGATGAAGGTTTGGATCACCTCTGCCCAACAATTCTTGATAGCCAGTCAATTACTCGAACCAGGCTGAGAAACAGATAAGAAATATTTCTCAGTCGGAATCACAAAGACCAAAAAAAAAGAACAAAAAGGGCAAACCAAGATGAATTGGAAATGGGTGAAGGAAGGCAAATACAAGGCTCCTCTAAATGTAGTGTGTGCTCGAGATGTAGAAAAAGGCACTTTGGACACTGTCTCGCCGGTATTGGACAATGTTACAAGTGCAACGAAATGGGGCATAAAGTGAGAGAATGTCCTCAATTAAAGGAAGAACAATGAAAATTGATGGCCAACCCAAGAGTGCTTGCAATGAGTGAACCTTGCCAGAAATGTAGGAAAATAAACCTAGGAGAATGTATGGCTGGCTTAAGGGGGCTGCAACATATACAAAGACCCAGGACATTATAGGTGAGATTGCCCCCAAACCAGGATCAACCTAGGGTGAAACCCCAAGTGTTGACGATGATCGAGCCCGGAGATATGGAAGAGTTTGTGGTGATGTCAGGTATGAGAAGATATCTATTGTAAAAGACAGAAAGTAATTAAAAAATGCATAGAGTATCAGGTAGGGGGAGTCTCGTAAATCTAGAAGATGGAATGTAAGGGTTTTGAGAAGAACTAGTTAAGGAGGTAAGAGACAAATATATCTAGAAGGCGTTTTGAGGTTTATCAAAATTTGCCCCACACTTAGATGAGTAAAGAAAAATTTAAAGTGTACTAGTACATTCAAGGTCTAAAAATAGAAACTTATAGAGAAGTTAAAGTAGCTGGTACCAAGAACGTTAATCATGCTAATGTGGTGGCCAAGAATCTTAGAAATTTAGGTGTGGTTTATGAAGTATAAGAAATCTCTGATGAGATATTCTTTGAATCGATAATACCTCAATCAAGTAAAGAAGGACAACCGCTGAGAAGAACAAAAAGGATCAAGTGAGAATAAACTCAAAGGAGATAAGTACGTAAAACACGAAATGAACGATAAGAGTAAAGTTATGATTATCTTGGAGATGTTTGTGCATTCAATTATTGAATGATACTATGCTCACAAGTATGGATTTTTATGATAAATAATCAAGTTATGCATTCATTCATATTCATGCATCATGTTTCAATAAAAGTTACGAAAGTATTTTATCATGCATGATTTTAAAACGTCGCCGAACCGTATGTTGAGATTGGGATATGGGGAGAGCTGTCTCGAGAGAGGCAAAATAGTGCTCATACCCTATCCTGAGAATTCTCTCATAAGATGCATGAAAAATGTCAAGCAAGTAAAGATCAAGATTAAGAAAACTCAGGGGTGGAGTTGAATTTGCTGCCTTTGCGAGCGGGCCAGATGGTGCTCTGTGAGCTGCTCGTGAGGAAGGCCAGATGGTACCATTCTCTCCCTTACGTGTGGCTGCCAATTATGTCAAGAACAAGATTAAGTATCGAGTTAAGAATCAAGATAAAGAACAAAATGAAACATTGTTTTAAGCATGACATGAGAATTTTAAGCATGTAGGTTATATGATTTCTTACTGAGCTTTAGGCTCGGTAGTTAAGCTTTGTGATGTAGGTGATGAGGCTTGGGATGAGGAATTTAGTCCTCATCACGTGCCATGATACGTCGATGGAGCGGTTTTGGAGCGGGATGTTTACGAAACCGAGTGACAACCCGTTGGTGAAGGAAGAAAGAAGTTTTAAATATTTTATTAAGTTTTATACAAACTTGTTTGAATGAATTGTCGTGTTTTGAATTATCATGTTAAGAACTTATAATAAGTAATTTGATGGGCAATGCTTGAATGTTTTGTGCTATTACCTATCGATGACATGTATTGAACGAAATGATATTTTGTTATTGCAAAAGTTGGATGCTAATCCACCCCCTATGAGATTTCCTTCAACCCCAGCCTGAAAGAGAAAACTCAGAGGTGGCTTATTTGCTTCAAAACATCTAGATATTGATATGTCCGATGGAGACTATGATATGCATGA
>QAOC01005760.1:0-18920 GCA_003255005.1 Begonia fuchsioides
CTTATACACTTGCAATTTATTTTAGAATTTAGAAAACTCTTTCACAACTTTATTGAGCAATCCGGTTTTCACATTGATTTTTTAAAGAAGATTTTACTAGTTTTCCTCGAGGGATCGATATCTTTTATATTACTTGTAAACTGTGCACTTGCGGTTTAATAACGACACACGCAATTCACCTAACAAGGTTCTCGAGCAACAAGATTAGCCGAATGAAAACATAAATGCTGTCGAAATTGGAAACTCACTCCCATGGAACATCTCCGACGAGCATCCAATCGCCATCTCTGTCTTTGTAACTCGGGATGTAATCGGAGTTATGCAAGAGATCTACGGATTTTCTCTCATTCATGAAGTCCTTCGTTCCTTCCAACCAGCGTCTTCCTGGAGACCGATAGGTTCCTTAGTGCATAAGATTCGTATGATTAACTAGAGTTTCGGGTTGTTTTCGGTGAATTTGTTTATCTAATCCGGGCATTGAAAACTAAGGTAAAATACGAGGGTGATTACCAGAAGTGAAAGAGCTAAACATGTTGCTTAAAGCAATTGAAAGCTCTTTGTAGCTCTTGTAGGCCTCCAAGTCTATCTTACGCAAGTAAGGAGCCCCATTCACGCTGACCTTCACTAACGACGCCGTATTGCATCCGTTCTTCTCCCCGTCGCCGTCGCCGCTCCCCATCTTCTGAACCGCAATGTTCTTCCTGAACGATCTCACCGGAGGCCATCCCACCACCTGTGCTCTGAAATTTCAGGTTTCTCATCAGTTTTTCTTTTCACGCGCAGGGAATTTGTTTCTTGAAATTTAACCTAACTTCAATTATTCATTGCGGAAACCGATTCGAAGACACGAATTAAACTCGCCATGGATAACGATAGCTAGAGAGAAAGAGATGGAAACCATCAATTTAATCGCTCGTGCTTTTGTTCTGCAAATTTTTCCAAAATGAAAAGCTAGAAGAAGAAAAATTACTTCGAAGGTGGTTTCGCGGGATCAACACTAGGCAGAGAAACAGCAGGGCTCTTCGCCTCCATTTTTTCTACTCCATCTTTTCCAGACGCCATCAAAGCAAAATTGAGCTTCAGATCCACAGTCTCATGGAATCTCCTCTTACTCCCATTGCTCTTGGCGGCTTCACCATCCCCCGGCAGCCCCAAACGCAACTCTGTCTCCATTAAACAACACGTCGCTCAAAAACTCCGAAAAGCTCAAAGCCGAAATTCTCTTTCTCTTCAAGAATGAAAAGGGGAGGGAGCTTAAAGAGGAAGAACAACAATGGCGATCATACACCGGATTCTCCAAAAACGTAGAAGAGAAGGTTTAAGAAAGTAAAGGCCTATGAATCCACGATTTTGTTTTTTATATCAATTAAAAATAATAAAATAAAAAATATATTGTTTAGCAAATATTTTTTATTTTAACTAAGCAATGACAATAAATATGGCATAAAAATACAGTAGAGGATAAGGACACCGACGAGGGCCCCACCTGCCTACTCAGACAACCCACGTGGGCTGTGGGTCCCGGTCAACCATACTTTGACTCTTCTCACCTACGTGTACGCTCTGTACTTCCTCCTTCCCACACGCTCGCACGTACACACACGTAACACGTAATTTTATTTCTAATTTCTTTTTTGTTAATAATTCAATAAGCTAATTAAACATATTAAGTATTAATTCATTTAACAAAAATAGTTCGATTATCAATTTTTGAAGACGGCAAGTTATATTATGCTTTACTTGACATAATTAAAAAAATTTAGCTGTACAAATCACAATATGATATCAACGTGTACAATAAAATAATATATTAAGAAGGTAAATTTAATATTATTTTTATCAAAAATATTAATAGTTTTTTTAAAAAAAATTGCTTTATGAATATCAAATTTATCGATGAAAACAATCATTAAATATATATTACTTGTATCCGAAAATGCGAAATTTCTCGCCTCAGGGCTCCCACATCCCGGCCCGACAGTTTGTGAAATGGTTAAATCACAGTGACTCAGCAACCTAAAGATAAAAGACTTTTACCTGATATCTCAATGNTTTTTTATTATCAACCCGACCCATAAGCTGCGGGTCGGGCTGAGACCGTGGGTCGGGCTTGGGTTGCCCACCCCTAATTACTTGTACCAAAAAATGCAAAATCTCTCATCTTCAGAGCTCTCACACTCCGACCCGACAATTTGTGAGGGAGTTAAATCACGATGACTCAGCGGCCCAGAGATAGGAGGTTTTTACCTGATATCTCAAGGAGCTACCTCAATACTGAGGATAACAACTCTCACACTAAAACAGCGCAGACATCGAACCTAGACTCTTGTATCTAATCTACCATCTCTAAATCAACTGAGTTATGTCCATGCGGGTTCATTAAATATATATTACTATATCGTATAGTTGTGGATATAGTCAATTTACAAAAAATTAAGAATAATTTCCAAAAAAAAAATATCTTTTGCTTCTCTAATGTTAGGGACGGCTCAAACAATTTAGAAATTCATCGGACGGCTCAAGTTAATGTGTTGGTTTTATGGACATATAAGGACCACTAGATATGGTCGCAAGAGCCGAACGTCAACATCTAGACATTGTTCCAAACTTGTCCCCGTAATCCATAGCCAACCACCATATTTGTGTAGCTTGGAAGACTACCACCTTATCCATCCACATTCTGTCTTTAGATTGCGCTCTCCCAACCGTTGACTAGTCAACTATATAATAAGTTTAAGAATCAATATCAATTGATCTCCACTAGTATAAGAGTTATTGTAGTAGGTTAATCAAATTTTAAATGTTATCAGTCGACACTTGAACTTTATTATTCTACCCTTGCGAAAATGAGTATGGTGGAAAACAATGACGACAAGTGGATTTTCAAGGCCGATCATCCTGGTTTGACATCACAGCGACTTTAGAACGAGAGCGCTGAGCAAGACCAAGAACAAGAAGCTGAAGTAGCTATTCGTCCTCGTCAATCAACAACCCGTCGGATCGAGGCGTTTTTGCACGACCACCAGGAATTTTTGGAGAATTCATTTGAGAGAATCCATCGACGTCTTGACACGATGGATGCCCGCATCTTAACCTTGGATCGGAGGTTCGACGAGGCACAAAACGGACATTGGGCTGAGATTTTTACCAACTCGTCGGAGCCCACACTCACTGTTGCTCCACATACATCGGACGATCCATCTGTGGAGTAGGTTTGTTCTTCGTAATCTTTTCGAACAATTAGAATATTTTTTTGTAACTTATTTTACTTTTTATTTGACACAATGAATGATTTCGGTGTTTATATTTCAATTCGTACAATGCATGATTATTAATTGTTACTTCTTTCACGAATTGATTTCAAATCGGATGCTATATAAGTTGAATGTTATTGATTCAATGTTTCGATGCTTGAGTTTTGGAGTTTCTTTGACATTTTTATTCGATACTATAGTTTTCGTGTTTCTTTGGCATAATGGTGGCGCTACATACAAACATTATCATTCAATTTTTTTTTTTTGGATTGAAGAAAACAATAGCCTTAAATTTTTCATCAAAATTTAAAATTACATAATACGGAAAGCTATAAAACTTCAATATACGAAAACTAAATTTCTATGTTGGGCTCGTCTGGCTCGGCTCGTTTAGGCTCGACTGGCTCGGTCCGGCTATCTCGTTTAGGCTCGATGCTCGCGAGCCGGCGCGAGCCAAATTTTTTTGAAAAAAGCTCGAACGAGCCGACTCGAATAGACTCGACAGGCTCGGCTCGTTTGGCTCGGCAGGCTCGACTAGCCGGCTGTCCCGGGCTCGAGCCGGCTCGTTTGACACCACTACTAGTTGGTTTCTGGTTGAGTCTCGACGCCATTAGCGAGAGCTCGGAATTTTGGATAACACGAGATGGAGGAGATTTTGGACTTTTCGCCCCGTTTCGAGCTAAGACTTCCTATGTTTCAAAAACGGTTAATTTGTAGTTTGGTTTTTTGACCTTTTACTGAAATTAACCAACCAGACCGAACCGGAATTGGTTTGATTTATTTTTGTTTTAATTTTAGAACCCTATTAAAACAATCGTGATATAGGAAGATTGGAAGTGTGCAATTCGAATTACAGATACACCAAAAAAATGTTTTTTTACACTTAAATTTATGGCTTTTCCTTCCCATTTTTCTTTTTTCGATGTTCGTTCAATAGATTAGTACTGCAGTCAAAATTTTAAATGATCAGCTAGTTTGCCAACATCGCGGTTCGGACGGGAGTCAACCGGTCTTAATAGTTACTCTTTCCATAAATAGAAAGCCATTTGAAACACAACACAAGTATGTGCAAAAGTAACATTCAAGAGTGTACAACTTACTCGTACACTCCAATAAAACGTTTCCATATTATTCCAATTTTCATATTTATCATATCAAATGCCCTCGTTTGATTGAGATCATCATCTTTAAAACTTAGGGCTTAAAGAGTATGCAGAAAAGGAAGGGAAATTAAGGTGCGATTTCTACTATCATTGGTTAACTTTGCTGACGGGGTCCCCCCGGATCCGCTTCTGCAGATGCTCCAAGCTCGCCACCCGATGCATCGATGTCGATCGACTGATTTTCTTCCCAGCCGATGCCTCTCGAGAACTTTGATAATTCCCATCTTCGGTCGATGAACTTTCGAGCATTGATCCCGGCGGATGGTGCAGATGACTTGGTTTGTCTTGGACTAGGAGAGAATCTTCGTTTGATGTGTCGTACGGGCTTTGATCAAACGACTGCGTTCCAGGAGTCGGAATCTCAGACATCACATGAATCAGCGGCTTCAAACCCGTGATTCTTTTGACCGTTTCCTCAGCCATCATCACCTGAAATATAATGATATCAACTTCATCAACAAATTCGATGAATTTGAATCCGATATATTCGCCCAAGATGAAATTTCTTGCCTTGGCTCTTAGAGTTTCGACATCTGCTTTTAGTACTCGGTTATCGACAGCTGCGTCGCTATAGTTTTGGCTTACATCGTTGAATTGCTTCAAAAGAGCGGAATTTTCGACTCTTAGTTGAGCAACCTATGGAGAAAGATTAGATTGAGTATTAATTATAGAAAAACTTAATGGAGAACTCAGAATTTAGATCACACTAAATAACAAAATCAGGTCTTACCTGTGTCTCGAGATCACTTAAATGTGCCTGCTTTCTTCTTCTTGAGCGTCTAGCCGAGTCTCGATTAGATAACATTCTGCAAAATCGTTTGAGTTTAGAAAAATATGAAGAGCAAAGACATCCAAAGGGTGGATATTATGATACCTTCTCACACGTTTTGCATTAGCGGGGTCCATATTATCGAGCATTTCCGTTTCTCCAACCTCTTCATCGTTCGATTGTTCTTCTGATGAACCACTTATAATTGGGATTGACTTTTTTTTTATGAAAGGCAAGGAAGAGATTCCGACAGATCCGTTAATGTCCTTGTCTTTCAAATCATTATCGCATTCTACATAGTAAAAGACAAAACATTAAAATTATCAGATTCAATCCTTCCAGTTCCAGCTACATCGAATCTAGATTCCAGATTTAGATCCGAGATTAAGACAAATGATTAAATAAGATCATACCTTTGGAAGGAGTTTCCACTTTTGAGTTGATGGGTGCTCGTGATTCACAGTCAGTAACAGTGGAAGAATCTTGAGCTTTCAGAAAAGAACTCTGCAGCAAGCAAATCTGTTAGCCAACAGAAATGGATTTATCGAGACAAGCATCAATTTTTGGTAATCAAACTCAACAATGAATTCAATTTAATCACTAATGTTTCACAAAAGAATTACATCTGAATCTCAGTTTAATTCCTCAAAATTTCAACACCCATAAGCAGATTCAGGCGTCTGATCAATAACTATAGTTCCATCAGATCTATGTGTATTCATGGCAAGAAACAAGGTCAAAATAAGCTACCTCACCTCAGTTGATTGACAGCTACAAAAGAAGCCATGAAATGAACAAGAGGAAAAGATCCAGAAATTTCCCACTGGACATTCTTTGTTCTTATTTCCCTCAAAACTCCTCCCAACCCAAAATTAATGAAGATAAAAGTTATACCTTAGATCTACTTTCTATATCCAAAAAAGCTCGCTTGAGATGATTTCCAGCTACACAAACAAAAACCCATATGCGAAAATGGAAAAGTAACAGAGATCTTCACCGTTTTACCTTCTTTTCTCCTCAGAAAACGTAAGCTAAATGCCCAAAGGAAAAACAAGTAAATCGGGGTGGATTTAAATGGATAAAAGATAGCGCGATCGAGAAAAAAATGTACACTCAGTGTACTACTCTTAATGACCCTCGATACAAACATAAATCCATATTCAGAAAAGGGGAAAAGATGCGGTAGTTTTCACGCTTCAAGCCCTCAAAGTTTCTAGCCGAGCAATCAGACACGAGGAAAAAAAAACCTGGATTTGAATAGATAAAATCCGCAGATTAGAGTAAAAGGTATGGTTTACTTAGTTGATTTCCAGTTACACAAAACAAAAACCTTGGTGAAAAAGGGAAAATCCAGACAAATTTTCGTCACACATTCTGTCTTTTTTTCCTCATTTTCTCACCTAACAAGCAAACCAAGTCCCCAAAAAACTTAAAATACGAAGAAACTTACCCGAGAGGCGACAGCAGCACAGGCCAAATGAAGCTTGCTCTTTAGAAAGGCTTGGTACTCTTCCGAATCAGCAGGAATGTCATGCCGTCCCTTGTGAAACGACGTCACGTCAGAGTGGGTAACAAGGCTACCGGTAGGAGCATCGCAAGAGCTGGGTTTCTGATTCTGACTTCCTGGAGATTCCTTGATCTGAACAACGTCATTCCGTTCTCCGGCGGAAGATGAAGGAGACGACGTCTCAGGAGCAGCCGACGCTTCGAGAAGAAATCTCTGGAAAGCCCATTCCGATTCGCTCCGGTTCATCTTCCATGATTCATGGCATTTGGCTGCAGATTTGTCAGAAGCCCAGAGCTGGTTTGACATTTCTTCAACAGAACATTCTCTCTCCATCTCTTGATCAAAAAGTTCGTCTTCTTCGTCTGGGGGGCTCTTTTTGTTTCGGTCGGGAAATGAAACGGATAATGTGGGCCCAGAATGACGTGTCAGGGAGGCGTAATTGGGTCAAAAAATAATAATATATTCGGATTGGTTAGACTAAGTGGGCCCCCCCCGTGCCTTCCGGTGACGACTGAGCTTATCCATATTGAAGACCCAATTTCCCGGTTCATCAAATTGTATCAACAATCATTTAAACCCGGTTTAATTAACAAATTGAATCATAAATACTCGCAATTTTCGAACGGTTACCGGTTAATTTAAAAATTGGAGTAAAATATAGAGATCATAATATAAGTAGGTTTAATTTAATCATATTAATACAAAAGTAAAACTAAGCAAAGTCTAATTTGTATTTTATTATTTTTTTAGTTTATTAGTAAACTTAATTTAGACGCAAAGCAAGCGATCATTGGGGCGGAGGCGGCGGCTCATGATTGATGGCCCATGTAGATGGTAAACATCGATTAAGAGGGACCCACCTTCATGCAGCTAATTTTTGTTTTAATTTAATTACAATATAATTTAAATAATAAATAATTAATCATATTATCATTCATTGTATTTAAATTGATATAATTACGTAGTGACACAATAAATATGCGTCGTTTTGAAGAAAATACAGAAATTTTTGTTTTTAGTGAGATTATAGTTGTAATATTGTTAAGGCTACCATAGAGGCACCAGTGGTCTAGTGGTAGAATAGTACCCTGCCACGGTACAGACCCGGGTTCGATTCCCGGCTGGTGCAGTTGTGTTTTTTATTTATTTCTTAAGTTATGTTTTTAGTTTTGTGAACTTACTAGAGTATGATGTTCTTTCTTCCTTAAATGTTTGAACACTTTGATAGAACAGCACCCACAAGACCCACAGTTTTCGTTCGATAGCTGACGAACTTAATTTCAAAGTACCTAAACTTTCAACATAAAACATGGTTGCACAAAGTATTCTTCTGGGCTAGTTCTTTCTCCGGCAGGATCCCGGACACTTTGCGGCCTAACCCAATTTCCGGCAGCAGGAAAAGGCTTATCCGTCAAGGAACGGCGGGGCTTCCGGTGATTTTTCAACTAATCAATATTTTATTTCTACAACTACGACAAATTAGAGGGTTAAACATGTCAAATTTTATCGGCTCGAACTAATTTCTAATCGACAAACTCCAATCGCGCTCTTACATTCAAAATATCTAAAAACGATCACGAAACCGGACATGATAATTAACTAATAGAGACATCATACAATACAACTACCAAAACTCCACAACATGCCTCCACACAGCTTATTAACATTAATCACAACCAAAATCAAACCCTAATTTTCTATTTCAACATCATAGCTCCAATAATCATCAGTATGCCCACCCAGTGAGCCTTCCCTGGTAGAAAAGATGTACCTGTGAATAAACACGATAAGAAATACGTCACGTTTTAATATTATTTTCATTGAACTACCTCGAACTTAGCCGACCTTAACTATTTCAAATTCGATGTTCGAACTAGTTCTATGGGTTGAACGTTGACTTCGTCGTTGTTTTATTTGTTTTTAAATTATTTTTAGTATTCAATGAAGGAAATTTTGCGAGTGAAATGATAGGAAGTCTCTCAAGATCTAAGCTTTGAACAAGTAAAAGATTTTGCGTGCATTATTTTTAACCTTCCAACTATATTATCCATCATTATTATTCATTTGTTCATCTGGGTCTGTCTCAAATAGATCATTTTCGTACTTATAGAAATAAATAAGGGGTGGGTTATCGTCAAAATTGACCATTTCTCCACGGTACAAGAAATATGACTCGTTTTAATAATACCCAGAAAATGACTTTCTTGTGATGTGAAAAGACCACAATACCCTTTGTCGACGATTTTAATTAACAATTAGTTAATCAAAGTGATTAATATTTGACATGTTAATCAACAATTAGTTAATTTTTGTTTACCTTGACTAGCTCCATTCCCGTTCCCATCTCCAGTTCCATCAGAAGTTGAATTAGCAACTTTGATCCCCAGCTTAGAGCAGTCGGATCCAAGAGTGCCTAAAAAATCATCATTAATGATCGTAATTAGCATACTTAAATCACTCAAACAAAAGAGATTAGTAGAGTTGTATTCTGTTCTTACATTCACTGTAGCAAGGAAATTGCGAGACATTGAGGAGATTGAAAAACCCTGAACTGCACTGGCAAGTGTGCGTATAAGTCCAATTTTTAGTGCATGTTCCTTCTCCACAGTAAGCCCAGTAGCAAGCTGCGATAAAATAATTAAAAGAATTTAAGTATGATTAAGGGTAATTAAGTATGAAGGCATGGATATTAATACGATCGAAGGCGGAGCTGTTGAATGGAAATGATTTTTCAGGAACCGGCGGCGGAGCTGGCTGGCAACTGTAGTCAAGAGTGCCTGTAAAACAGGTTAAGAGAGAGAGATGAGAAAGAGTGAGAGTGAAGACAAAAAGAAAAAGAAGAAGAACATAGAGAGAGAGAGAGAGAGGGAGAGAGAGATTTAGGGTTTTGATTACAGTTTGGAATAACACAAGGAAGCCATGTGAGATCATCGTCGCTATCTCGAGTTCTCTTCCAGCCAGCATCGCAATTACAAACGAAGCCAAGAGGCATGCTCCTGTCCACTTGGCAAGATCCTTTTCCGCAGTTCATTTGATCGCACGGCCACCCTGAATCTGTAATCCACGTAAAAACACAGGAATCAGATGAAGAAGACGATGCAACTCTCCCCTCCTTCTCTCTCTAAAACCCTTTTCCGTCTCTTCTGAAAGGAGAGAGAGAGTGTTTGTTAAACAGAGAAATCACTCACCTGCCATTGCATAGGCTATGGCGGCCACTTGCAGAACGGTAGCAAATAGAGCCATGTTTTTCAAGACACCCATTGTCTTGTTTCCGGCAGAGAGAGAAGGACGGATTGAAGAGACAGAAACAGAACTCTCCGAGGATTGTATATATACATATAATATGGAGAGAAGATGAAGCAAACGGCAGTTGAAGTGTTCTTCCAAGAAGCTTCGAAAGACTTCACATTTTTATATTTTATTCAATTATTTAATAACTTTTTAGTGCTCCAAACAACTAAACTTTTTAGATGTCATGGACGGAGGCCAAATGTAATTTAAATCAATAAAATTCAATGAATAAACCGGCTCAAATCTTCTAAATTATGCATATTTATATGTTACTTTGTAGAAAATCAAACGCTTAATTAAAATCATAGTCTTAATCACAACAATATTTCTAACTTGAACAAAACTAACATGGAATGACTTGACCTAATTAGAATTGATTATTATATGATCAAATTTAATGTATATTCTTCTTCGTTGAAACATAATCTGATGGAGAAAATGATCAGACATGTTATATATTTTATAGTAATTTATTTAAAGATTTGGAAATTGAGCCAATCGAATAATTTCAAGTGTCATTTTAATAGTAACTAAATTGGGTTAAGGGAATTCAAAGAGTCTAGAAGTAGAGTTTGGAATAATCAAAACCTACTCAGCTTTACTTGGTCATAAAATGTAATACAACTGAAAAATGGGTAGAAATTAATTAAGGGGGTTGAGTTTTGCAAGGTTCATTAGTTTTTAAATCAAAAAAAAAAAAAAAAAAGTGGTTTGGACCGAACAATGTGGTTCAAGTTCGGCCGTCCATTTGATTAGATCATATCATATTTTCAATTTTAAAAAAAATCAAGTTGAATCCGAAACTAAAATCAATTCAAATATCTGATCAGTTTGAGTTTGGATCTAATTTTTATAAATTAATTTGTCGGATCGTGTCGGTTAACCGATGCAAACTTAAAATTGGTGAGAAATAATTAAATTTTAGTTTGTTTTGCTTGATAATCGGATCTGAATTTTACGGAAATGAATTTGAATCCAAACCAAAATCAAATAAAATTTAAAGTTGGTTTTAATTCAGATCGATTATCTTATTGGTTCAAGATCGATCTCATTACGGCACATTAGATCGAATTTAAAATAAATAAAAAAACGAACCAACCCGGTCCATCCTTAAATCCAATAGATTAGGATTGCGGGGGCCACTTTTGACAATGACTTTTTCGCCCTTCATCGTCCTCACCTTTCTAAATTCTGCCTCTGCAACTCTAGCTCTAGAGAGAGAAAGCGCGTCTGAAAACGACGTCGATGGTTGGATGCGTAGGCAAAGACCAATCTACCTCGCACCGTTTTTAGTCTTTCGTAGCCTCCTTTAATGGTCTACTACACTCAAGAGGTCCGTTGCCTAGAATTAGATCCAAACAGACGATCTTGTAGACTGATCAGAAAAGTTTACATCTTGCCCATGAAGAAAACAACGAAAGATGATAACTTCTATCAAATTCATAATTTTCGGTCTACAACTGCTGATACCCAGTATTCGAATCTTCCTAATATTACTGAAAATCAAAACCAAAAAATGTCTCTAATTATGGTACAATGGCTGCCACAGGCTGAGC
Organism: Begonia fuchsioides; assembly: GCA_003255005.1. Taxonomy (NCBI): domain Eukaryota; kingdom Viridiplantae; phylum Streptophyta; class Magnoliopsida; order Cucurbitales; family Begoniaceae; genus Begonia; species Begonia fuchsioides. The sequence continues at coordinate 11,541 of QAOC01005760.1, forward strand.
CTTCAGATCCTGGTTTACAGTATTCTGCTTGAAGCTCTTGCTCAACCAAATTGCAGTTTCTCTAGGAGAAACCTTTCCAGGTCCAAATGGCTTGAGCAACACCCCTAGCTCGTCATACCTTTCTTGTTGAAGCAATTTTGCACTGAATTCGAGCAACCCCTCCAGCGCTTCCGCTCTCTGTTGGAACGACGATGTATCGAATTGGCGACTCGACGATGCGCGGCTAGATGAATCGCTGCCGAGGTGGCGATGAAATCCTCGTCGACCAATCGAGGAGCTTGGCCTTGTGATCACTGTGCATTTGTCTTTCGTGATGGAGCGGTCGATGTGCGGAGGGGATCCTGTCGAGCCTTGTGCAGAGAGTGATGAAGTTTTTTGGATCGGTATGAATGTGTCTTCGTCCGAGGCTAGTGGGAATTCGGCAATCCTGTCTATGCGCGGAGAGTTGACTGAGATGTCTGGAGAGTTGATTTGCTCGAAAACAGTTTTGTTAGGCATGTGGAAGGGGAATGATGCTCGGCGATTGAATTTAGGCGCCGAAACCGGGATCTGAAAAAAAACAATTTTGATATCAGCAAAAACAACTCAATTTTAACTTCATATTCCTGATTATGGACGGAGATGAGTAATGTTATATTTAGCTTCATAGCATATCATTTTATTGTCCATGTTATATTAAGAAAGTACCTTAAGAAGATAAACCTAAGATTACGCGATAGACATTTACCGGTTTTTCAAGCAATTTTGCCGGTTCTAACCACCTCTTGGAAATGAGCCTCGAAGATTTTGCATTCACTTGCTCCTGCGTTTCTTCTTCGTTTTGGGCCATAGATATATGTCCAAATCTTCGAGTCATATAGTTTTTCATGTCGTGTATTTCATGCGTAGAACCGAGAGATTCAAGCTCCATTTTCAATCCATCTTGCTTTATAGCTCTTTCATTGCTTGTCGAATATCTCTTCGCAGAGAACGGAAGTTCATGCTCGAAAAATCTGGTTTTCTTGATCGAGTTTGAGTCGGGATTGAGCATGGGTAAGGAACTGTTCCTTGGGCTGTTGAGTTTGAGATGAACTTGGAGTACATATGGCTGAAGACATGGGTTCCGAAGAAGCTCTGCCGCCTGCAGTAACGGACATAATCCAAAAACAAAGCATTATATCGAAGAACAAAAGTTACATTTTGTCAATTCGTAATGTTACGTACAGTTGGTCGAAGTTCTGGGTTTTTCCGCAGCATGCTCTTAACGAGACCTCGACTGGAAAGAAAAAACATCAAAATGACATTTAAAACGCCGATGTTTAAACTATCATACATAATCGAATAAACGCATTCTTAAGGGATTGAAGAACTTACAATTTGCCCGTGTACTTTGTTGGAAGCGGAGCCACTATCGACTTATTAATTTTATTTATAAGCGCTTGCATGTCCTATTCGAAACTTGTAACATTAAAGAGATAAAAAGAGATTCCGGCATGTAATACAGAATAATTATTTAAATATTTTCTTCATTTTTTTTATAAATTAATTAAATGGATAAAAAAGACTAAAAGAACTTACAAAAGCTTTGAAGGCAGGTTTGTGAGAGGTCATCTCATAGATGCAACATCCTGGACAATGAATTTCAAATCGCATAAAAATACAGAAAACGTAAAACAAAAGTCGATAATTTCGGGCGATGCTCACCCAATGACCAAATATCGGACTTCGAACCATAAGGTATATCAGCAAGAAGCTCTGGACACATATAAGTGGGAGTTCCAACAACCTAAATGACAAGATTTGTCGAACATAACTTCCCGAAAAAAATAATGTCATATTTCTAAAATAAAGTCAGCTTACAGAGGAAGCAAGATCATCGGAAGTCAACATTTTCGCAAGTCCAAAATCACCTGTTCGATAATTTCGAATGGTCAACCAATTTGATCAATAGTAATAAAAACCCATGAAAGAGAATAAAAGATAAATCACCGAGCCGAATGTCCTGGTCTTTTGTCAAAAATATGTTCGAACACTGAATAAACAGAAAATGTATAAATTATAGAACTACTTTTCCATGTCCCATGTATAGAACTGCTATTAAAAAGATCCAGCCGAGAACGAAGAATGGCAACTAACCTTGACATCGCGATGAAGAATGTGATTCATATGTAAGTAATCAAGTGCCATTAGAAGTTGAACTAGCCATTTACAAAGTTTCTGCAAGACCAAAAAAAAAACAAGTAAACAAACAAGAACATCATTATGTGCAAAAATTGATCCCATTATCGATAACTTATCGAAATATAATAACTTTATAATCACAAACCTCTTCGGAAAAAAGAATACCGTTAGACTTTTTGATAGCATTAGCCCTGCATTCACAATGCAAGGGTTTGAGCGAAATAATCTAAAAAACATTCTTCTGAAAGGAAAAATAAAGAGTTTTTACATGTCTCCTCCCTCGCAATAACCTATGATTATGCATACATAGCAACCCTGCAAGAGATATCCAGTCAAACATGAAAGTCTTACGAATTATTTTTGTAGCATTATCGAAAAATGAGCCGATATTGGTTCTTACCTTCTCTACCCAAGAATCTTTGTACTCTACAATAAAAGGATTTCTAAATTTAGAGATTAGCTCCATCTACAAAAAAGAATGATCCCCATAAGAATCATAATTGCTTGAAGTAATAAAAAATGAGATTGACTAGTTGACAAAAATATTGAAAACAAGAGCACACAACCTCCTGATGAGCTGATCTTCGGGACCTATCGGTTTGGCGGGCAAGGCGTATTTTTTTCAACACATACCTAATTAAAAAGAAACAAAAGAGTAAACACAAGATCAATCTCAAAATTTACATGTTGGTAGTGAAAAAAAGGATAAACTATTAAAAAAGGGGGCTTAAATTTCATACTCACTTCTTCTTTTCGACTCTATGCCTCACGAGAAGGGCAGATCCAAACGAGCCCTTCCCAATTTGCTCGAGTATTTCGTAATGCTCCATCAGATAGTTTGCATTTCACTTATCTGCAGAAAGAACAAAAGAGTTTAACTTTAGGCAAAATCTTAACTTTAGTTAAAAAAGAGTTTAACTGATCTAGTGATTCATTTGTTCATGTTTTAGAGCGAAAATGAAATTATTGAAGAAGTATTCATACGAGAATTAAAGTCTTTTATCCGAGCAAGAATAAGCAGTCTCGCGTCGGTTTCCAATCGTAAATGGTATGAAAAAAGCTTTTCTTTGGTTCTAAACTTCTATTTAAGAGAGAGAGAGAGAGAGGAATACAAAGAAAACCAGAGAGAAGACGAACAAATCATGCATTTGCTGCCATCAACAGATAACACAGGAGAATATCGAACATTAGGGAGAAAGATAGAGCTAAAAAGCGCCATAAAGAACCTCAACCACCCGAACTAAAACACATCACCCCAAAACGAGTAAATATAGCAAGTGAATCTCGTGAAGAAATATGCAGAGATGAAACAGCGAATGAAGAACACCATAGAAGATAAAAATGCAGCCTTGAAATAGAGCAAAATAGGGCGAAAATCAAACATTATTAGCAAAACTAGAACAACAAAAACAACATAGTGAGAAGACGGACATGGATCTACAGACCCGCAGATTCCGGCCGGTTTGAAGATAGCTCTTTGACAGAGGAAGAAGTAGAAGAAGAAAGAGGAGATGAACCGGCAGAAAAAAAGGAGGGTTTTTTTCTACATTCTAGCTCAGACACACAATGTGACAAAGCTTGAACAGAAACTCAGTGACAGAAAGAGGAAGAGGAGAGAAGAATGACAAAGAGCAACATTCTTTATCCATCAGACTACAAAACAAGAACCATCTGTCAACCAGGGAGTGAGAGGCTAAGGCTCAAAAACAGAGCCCTTGAAACTAAACAAAGGTTTTTGGGGATACCCAGAAGCTAAATGCAAGTTAGAGAGAGAAACTGGTTGATTTCTGAAGAAATTCACGGATTTAGAGAGAGAATCCATGGTGGTGAGAGCTAAAATCATTTAATGAGCCTGGTTTTTGCCTTACTTAATGCTGTGAAAAGAAGAGAAATTTGGGAAGAGGAGACAAGATTACAATTTACAACAAGCCTGCATTTGCATTAAGCTTGGTCCATCTATCTATCCAATCTTTGCATCTTTAACATGCATTTAAGATGGGATAATTTCATTTTTTTACTCCATAATAATTGAAAAATAGTATAAAATTATTTAGATCCTCTGTTTTACTGTGCATTAATTAAAATAAATTTGATTGATGTGCTGTTTAAGGTTAAGTATGAGGAGCATAGCAACAAGCATTAAATGGCCAAAACAAAAAAATAATAAAGAAATGTCAACATCTCCATGTGATGGCTACTCTCTAGATTTTCTTTTAGTTTATCATATATCCTTTAATTTATTTATTTGATAATTTTATTAATTTGGATTTAAACTCTTCATTCCATTGTATAAAAACAATGATGAGTTTCAATTTAAGATAAAAAAAATTGAATTAAATCCCTTTGTTAAGAAAGAGAAGGGAGTCAGGTTGACGGCATTGAGATAATTTAATTGATTCAAAAATGATAAATTTAATATAAAGAGTTTAGATTTGACACATGCGTTGTCCTAGTGTGAGAGTTGTTACCTCCAATGTTAGGTTAACTCTTTGGGACATTAGGTTAAAGTCTTTTATTTTTAAGCTGTTAAGTCATCGTGATTAACTCTCTCACGGTCGAGATACGGAAGCTTGAGGACGAAGAATTTCATATTTTTTGGTATAAAGAAGGGAGCCAGGTAAATATATTGGATTAGATAAGAGCTCGGTAAATAATTATTTGCAAATAATAATTAAAATAAAACCGCTGATTCCTTGAACGAAAGAGAAGGGAGCCAGTGGACCCCACTGCGCGGCGATCTGGAGCCACTATCCCAATCACGATGCCGAAATGACGCAATTGCACCCATAGTTGCTTTAAACTACAGATGGCCCTGAGCGTGGAGACATTTGTAGCAGTTACTTTGGACGTGCCCGTTTGATCGCGTCGGGAATCGGGATGGACCCACAATTAGTAAACTTCTGTTTGGTAACGGTGCTATGGTAACCCATCCTGTGAATTGTAATTGCTAGTTCCGACCCTGGATTTTTTAAATTATATGCAGTAAAATCTTTTATTTTCAAATATTAAGTTATAGTCTGATTAATAATTAAAAACTTTGAAGTTCAAAATTGAAAAACAATAATATTTTTAAATTAAAATTACATTTAATTTTAATGCTTTAGTAACAAAGCGGAATGGTATTTATTGTAAACCAAATAAAAAATTGGAAATATATTTGACATATTAATTGCAATTAAATATTAATTAAGAAAAAATGTAATATATATGTGACATAGTATTTAAGATATGTGGCTCTCTGACTTTCCCACACCACAAGGATATGTGCAATGTTATGTCCTTTTTTAGTGTCTAAACTGTACCCAAATCTTGCTTTTGGTGACATTATTAATTTTTTTCATGCCGAAAAATAAAACCCGATTTAAATTTCAATCAATATCGTTTTTGACGCAATCCCTACGTCAACTCTACGCCTGGTGTTGATGTGTTTCGCTATATATTTGGCTCAATTACTAGTGTTCTATCTCTTGATAAAAATAAATTTGGTTTGAATTTAAATTGGCATTATTGCATTTTTTAAATAGTTATTTATTAAAAAGATTAATGTGACGGGAGCGAAAGAGTGGCTATCCACTATCGATCACAATCACAACGCTTTAATTTATTTAAATAAATAAACAAAATCCCTAGATTATTAATAAATTTAAAGCCTTAAACTATTAATAATACTCGTGGTATGAACCTAAGCCCATTTAATTACGGCCCAAAGAGCCCTTTAATCAGAAAATGGGCTTCAGCTCATTTGAAAAATCCGACCCGCCCAATTGACCTCAACTAAAAGTCAAACTTAGTACTGTTTCAAATGTAAAAGTTAAAAACAAACAGTTTCGAAATTAGAGATTATATATAGATTAAAAGGGGAGTCAACTGATTGGGACTGGTGAATACAGTGAATCAGAGCCGTTGGATGGGTGGGTCAGAGAGGTGCACGTGCGAGTAGCAGAGCAAAAATGGACTTATTACGTAGGCGTTTCAGACGATCTCATGTGACGTGGCCTTGTTTCGCAGTTATTCACTGTCTGGCCCACCTGCTTACCCCTGTCCCACCCTACCTGGGCCCACTTCTTGAATTATTAGTTTATTTACGATATATGACGTGTTTTGTTTCATGTGATGGGATGGGACCCATCACAGCCTTTGTCTCGTGCTTCTTTCTAGGAAATTAGGAACATGCATGCATGTATCGTTATAATTAGAAGGAACATATATGTAAATTCGCTTCAATTTCATGTGTTATGGTTCGGCTACCACGTAAGGAGAAAATAAATGAGATTACGAAAAAATTATAAGACATTTGATTGATCGTCAAATAATTGATTGGTTCGATAATAAAATCATTATGCACATTGAAACTTGAGTAGATCATTTGCATTTTGAATCATAATAGGAACATCGATACAAAGAATTCTTGGGTTACTTATTAGTCATGCCGTCTAAGAGATTGTTACTTAAATTGTTCGATGAATATAATTCAAACACGTCGATATTAGATGCATTATATTGATATGTTAACGTATGATATTAAGTCATTGTTAGGAACGTTTAACATGTAACGTCTCTCAGTCCCACCAGTGCAATTTCAGTTCCTTTGAACCGAAGCGCATACATATTTGTTATGGAGTTGACAGTAAAAATATAGTGTACTCGATAAGAATAAGAAATCTACTTATATACAATGCAAACACATGGGTCCCCTATTATTGATGTAGATTACGCACTCTCAAACAATGCAAGTTTATACACTATTATAATTGAATTGTTACAAATAACATAATTTTAGGTCATTTTTATCTTCCTAGTACGCCACACAACAAATGTGGGGTTACAACAAATAGTCAAGAGCTAACTTCAAAATTGGGTGCGGGAACATTGATCCACGTGCTATGTGGTTTCTCTTCATTAGTCTAACCCAGTCAATATCGTCCAGACAATGTTACGAGGACGACGATAGAATATTGATCAGGCAAAAAGGAAGAATAATTCAATAAAATGCAACGAATGGGAATTTTTATTATTAAAAATTATCCAAGAAAATGCACTGAAAAAAATCAGAATTCAAACTCGAAAGCTGGAATAGAACCCACGTTTCTCTCACCTTGATCTTCAACATGAATAGATGAATCTGCAGAAGCAGAAAGAGAAGCAGGCAGAAGATTGTCTGAGAGCTTGGAGAGATTTTCAGCTGGAGCTGGTCGGCCATGGCTGTATAGCTTGCTTAGT